>PVKH010002482.1:0-27062 GCA_004027955.1 Chaetophractus vellerosus
TTTAAAAAAAAAAAAAAAAAAAAGAAATTAAGAAACCTCTCTAAGAATTTGATGATGCTCTCTTGAAATTTGCCTCCTACTTTCTCTCAGTGCATTTGGTTTGTTGAAGTACCTCTTACCATATTTTAAAACTAATTAACAAATCTTTTGATAATTTCATTGCCACCTATGATGTACAAAATCTAAAAAAACTATCATACCTATTCTTCGTTTCAGACAATCTCATCCTGCTGACAATGAAGAAAGATCTGCATTATTTTAGTGTTTTGTAAAAGAATTTTGCATCAGTTGGAATAGCAAGACCAAAATTTAACAACAAATAAGAAAGATGCATACGTCTTATAGAAGGGATTATATTCCTCATTTTCTTTGTGTAAACTTTGTGCATTTTTTTAAATTTAAAAAACACTTTCTCCAAACCAATTCTGTAAGATTCTCTTTATTTATTGTTTCTCTTACTGATTTAAAACTTCATAAGTTGAGAAATCCACAAGAAACTAGAGAGAAAAACTTTAAAGACATATTACTTGAATAAAGTGCAAAATTACTATTCAGTAACCTTTAGTAGAAAAAAGAGAAGGCCATTGTTATAGCATACAAAGAAGAATAATTTATTTTAAAATACCCATCACAATTAAAGGAACTATAAGTTTTCATTTATAGCAAAAATTTCATATCATGCTACAATAACCCAATCTCCAAATACCCATTTGGAACTCAGTAGTTTCAGAAAAGCTAAACAACTTAACTTAGCTATTCAGGTATAATGAAGTTTAAAACACAGTTATATGTCAAAAGATCATGCATTTTTCCTTATGAACCAAATAAGCTTATATACTTTTCCTCTCCAAAAACATTCTTCTTCAGACTCAAGATACCATATCCCACTAGTGTTAGTATTATATGGATGTGAAAAAAACACTTTTACTACAATAATTCTAGCTATAGGAATACATAAAATCAAATAGGAAGAATTATACCTTACTTACTATGGAAAAATTATAAACGAACCATCAAAAAATATATATTTATTAAAAGCAGTTAAAATATTGAAATACCTGTTTTTCTGGAATTAAGAGAACATATATACAGCCTACTGTATAAATGTAACATAAAGAGACTGAATGGCAAATCCACACAATTACATGATCTTTCTTTTCCAATACCACTTATTTACCTTTCAATAACTCAAATTTCTGTTACATTAAACATATAGATATAGGAATCCTCAAAGTATAAGCACTTCTGAGTTCATGAGAAGGTTAAGATTTCTTAATAACTGATGGCATATTCCTTCAAAGTATAAAAACTAGTATTTCATTTATTTTTGATGGAAAATTTTAAAAGAAACATTATTATTTGCTTCATTAAGGGAATAATATTAAAATATAATCCATTATCTATGTCAACCTAAGGTCATTAATACAATTAACAGAAACTGCTATTGTGTCTAAAAGCATGCTAGCCCTTTGTACCTGTAGTATCATTAGTCTGCTGTTTTGTTTGAATTCCAGTGTTCAACATTTACAGGTTTTCAGGGTCTTCACTATCAGCCACTGTTTCCTGATATTGTCATATATATTTGTCCAAGCATCTTTTCCCCAACAATTTGTTGTAGACTTAGGAACCAGAGCACTAAGCTTATTAATACTATGCAAATTGATAGCAAAAGGTCAAGAAAATGAGAGGTTCTACTGAGTTAAGTATATGGACTCAATTTTGGATGTTAACTAGTCTTTTTATTTAACTTCAGCTTTTAAAGCAATGTCCATATAGTTCAGATTGCTAATTAACCTGAGTTTAATAGGTGAGGAGTTATGGTAGTACGTTTCCAAGTTCAATATCAAATTACAACCTAACTACTGCACATTTATTTTATAACTCTGTGCTATAATAATTTGCAAATTATGCTCTCTAACGTATAACTTGAGGCAAACACCATCAGGAATGCAAAGGTGAATCATAATTCATTTATTTTCACCTTCATGTACTTCAGTGCTTCTTGTTGGTATAGCTATGAATTTCCATCTAAAAGCTGGTTTCAATTAATTATAAAAATCAAGTTATCTTTCAGCTCAAGAACTAATGCAGAAGGAAAAAGAAATGCTACCCCTGTCAAAAGATAATGTTCAAGTATATGTCATTTGAAAATAACCTAATCCGTACTGATTGGTTCCTTTATTAATGATACTTTTTAGAATGACTTAGTCTACATGTGGAACTCTAACGTAGTTGTGATGGGTTCTAGAGGAAAAGCAGAATCCATTTGTCAGAATTAGGGGACTGATATGGAAGTTCTCTAAAGTTCTAGCTCTCTCACCAGTAAATAAAAGATGCAATTCAAATCCTAAATAGCAAAAGGAATAGTTAATATTCTTAGAAACTGCCAAAATCCAGGAGAGGTAAAGCAAACAAACACACAAAAATAACCTAATCTTGAAATCAATAGTCCTGCTGAAAAACATAAGTTCTTTCTAGAGAAATCTAAAATTATTTCCACGTGGGAAAAAAACTAGTTGTTTTACACTAGAATACTGAACTGATGAAACCATAGCTTTATGTGCAAGTACCAAAAATATCCTGAGTAATACAAGTGAACTCTAGCAAATTTGCAAGAATTAACATACCACAGACAAACATAAGAGATACCATTAAGAATCCTAGAAATCAAAGAACAAAGATGATCAAAATAGTGCTCACACACAGACATACCACTTTGTATCATCTAACAAATCATGTAAGCCAAGAAAAATCCTATTACAAATTTATATCATTTTAAAAACTAAAAAAATTAGCAATTTGTACAAGGATCTGCATTCATTCTCCTACCTAGAAGCTGAAATAAAGTTGTAGTTATTGATCAAATTATTATTTATTATCTCTACCTCTATTTCTTACACAAACTTGGAAACATGTATATAATATAGTACATATTTATCAAAATAAATATTAAATGTTTAAAATACCTTTTGCAAAAGCAGTCATTGACCCACAAAGTATAGTGATATATCACAATATACTTTATTAAATAACACAAATGTCTATGTAAGAAAAACAGACCATTCAAAATACCAATAGCACATGATTAAATAGGAATGCAATGCTTTAAAATATTAAAAGAGAATGTAAAACTAACCTAAAACACTATGAATTCTTTCAATAAATGCAAACTAGATACTTGAAGAAGTACCCTTTAAGCATCTAATAAATATTATACAGCATGATAGAGCATTCTAAATGTACAATTTTAAATGAGATAAAATGACTTCCACTTATAAGATAAAAGGAAACCTGATTGTTTAATTAGATTATTACTAAGTACAAATTCCTAGACATCAGATTCATAACGGACAAAGATGTAAATAATAAAGTGGCTTTATTTATAGCCTTTTCCATATTGAGTTAATAAAATGCAGTGACCAATTAAACATAGTTCTTTATTTATTAAAATACTTACTTAGCATATGGTTAGTATAGCACCCTATAAAAAGAGGAAGAAAATGATTTATGTTCATATGTGCTAAGATCCATCCAACAAGCAGCATCTATATACCTGATTACTGAAAATATGCACACAAGTAAAAAAGCAACTGACAGTTCTTCCTATCCCTAAGAAACAAGATAAAAATCAGTGTTCCAAAGGGTTTCTTTAACTCCTTCAATTTCCAACTGAAAATTTTATTAGGGAAGTACTCTATATAAATAACTACTTTTTAAAAAACTAACTGAAATACTTAACTACACTTTCTATGCATATAATTTATAGCCAGACAGTAAGCTAAACTTCAGCAAGACAAATATGACATCCATAATATGCACTTGAAAAGGGATATACATTTTCCATGATTAATTTGATCTACAATCACAATTCTTTTTTTATAAAGTTAATGGAAGATTGTATTTAGATCCCCTTCAAATCTATATAAAGTAAAATAAAGGACCTTGGAAATACATAGTAATACATCTGGTCACTTAAAAAAAAAAACTAAATATCAAGAGAATTGACTTTTTAAAAATCATTGAAATGTAAACATTCAATACAAGATCAACAGAATTAGTCTTGAGGTTTAAATAAAAATCTCACTAGCAGCTCAAATACCTACACAAATCTGTTAACCAGCCGTGGTGGATTTTTCCATTGAGTAGCAGCCAAATATTTCAATTAAACACCTTAACAAATGAAGAGAATGTGGGATTGTGGCCCATGAACTAAGTAATTTTCAAAATAATATAAGCTTGCACAAAATTCTGCATTCTGCCAATTTTAGAATAACACAAGTATCAACAAAACAATAATTTATTCCTTATATTTTACAACAATTTTAGTGCAGATCACCTACATGAGCATTTTCTATACAAAACAATTAGAAAATGTCTCATATTAGGTTTCACAATTATAAGAATAATGTGGAGGACTTGAACTGGCTTCCAATAATGCCATTACAGACTTCTACCACAGGCAAGAATGAATGAATGGATAGTAAAAAAGACAAAAATATTCTCTACTCATAAAGGTGGAATAATAGGAAAAACATTTGGATAATTATCCAAATCCACATTTAATAGCAACTTAAAGAATGACATCAATTCAACTACATCTGCAGCAGTCTGGTTACAGGATTAAAAGTTAAATGAAAAAATAAAATATAAAACAAAACAATTCACATAAAAATGTCAAGGAGGTCTTCACAGCATGAGAGATTGATTAGGCATTTCCATACCTGAAACAAGCCTGCTTTGTTCTTTAATAAACTGATCTCCATCTGCTCATGCCCTTGGAAATTTTTCAGCAGTACAACCTGCTGTGCTCAAGGCCCACATAACTTTGTATTTCCCTGTTCATAATTAACTCATTATGCTCTAATCAATAGTGTAGATCCTGATTTTACAATGTAAATCAGATAAATGAGATAATGCCTGGAGGTCAATCTCATTTTATTTACAAAGCCCAGCATGAGCAACCAATTTCATTATATCTTATGTACCTGAACAGGAGTGAATCTTATCAGCAGGCCTGCAGAAACTCTTAGAATAAGCACTGGAGAAGAGGCCTACATTTTAAAAAAGAAGTATTTGCAAAGCATGTCCATCTCAGATATATTTGTAAATCACAATCCTTAATATTATGTAAATTTTTAAAATGCTAACTCAGACTGGCAGGAAAAAAAATTCTGCCTTCATATAATAAAGCTAAGTCTCCTAAATGAGTTTCAATTGTCAAAAACAACTTCATAAACTAAAAAGGAAAAAAAAATCTTAATGTAAATATTCTTCTTCTGCTGTGGAGAGTCCTTCAGAATTATTTGCATAGATTTTATTGAAATAGTCATAAAATATTCCCTTGCTGTGAGTCAAGTAAAAATTTTGTGAGTTCTGTCAAATGAGTGATCTTATATATTTAAAAGAAGTGGTCTCATTAAGTACCTAACAGGATGTAAAAACAGAAATAGGATCATGAGTGTGAGTATTACTATAGGATGTAAAAACAGAAATAGGATCATGAGTGTGAGTATTATTATATTATTATTATTTATTGGTCAGCAATCTATTTTTAACATCATGAGTGTAAATGAGACAATTATTCAAAAGATATATGAATGACAATGATAAATAAATATAATTTCTAAAACTAAGATTGATAAAGCTTAAAGCTAAATTTTTGTTTTCATGTTCATATATAACACTAATTTCAATTCTGCTTTTAAATAGGAATTACTGAATTATGAAGAACGGCTATGTTCCTTGATTCAGTTTGGTATCTAAAATAGACCTGTCCCCATAATAGGTGTAAAATAAACATTTCTTTAACTGAATATATATAAAGAAACTGTATTTTATGTGTTAGAGCTGAAATTACTAGAAATTGTTTTATGTAGAAACAAATATTTTTGAAAATCTAAGTGTCATTCTAAGGCAATTTAAGCCACATTCTTTTATCAATGTTGAATACAACAGGAGGCTTTTTTTTTTTTTAATACTAAATAAAAATGGTTCTTAAAGTGGGGTCCCTGGGCAGCAGCATCACCATCACTGAGGAATGCATATTTTCAGGGTTCAGTCCAGACTCAATGAATCAGAAACTTGGAGGGGTGGGGGTGGGTAGGTTGGGAGTGGGGAGAAACAAAGGGGAGGAATAGGGCAGCAAACTGTGTCTTTAAAAGTCTTTTCTGTGATTCTGATGCATTATAAAGTTTGAGAACCACCACTATATACTACCATATCATCCTTCTTGTAGTATTTCAGATTCATGTAACTTCCTCATGATATTTCACTTGTTTCTTCCTTTCCCTATTGTGACCAAATAACCATCATTTACCTAACATGACACTTTCTCTTACATATGTCTGTGAGATTTGAACCATTTAATGCATAATTTCTTAAATACACATTAAGATCTCCTCTGAACAGAAATTGGACCAATTGGGGACAAGGATTAGTTTCATACTGTAGAAAGAGAAGAGTATTTAGGAAACTATTAGGAGAGAGAAAGTGCTTAACTCTACTCCCTTGAAAAGTTCTCCTACTCTATCCACACTCTTCAGGACTTATCATTTTAAAAATTATGTGGCTGATGTTTGTGGTGTGTGAAAAGCTTCTTAGGGCTAGCATCAAATATGGAATAGCATATCCACCAATGAAAAATGCAAGATGGAAAATTGTGATAATGTAGTACTGAAATTGGAACCAAGATGGAAATTATTTTGATTAACAGTGATACCAAAACCATGAGACTTAATACTTTTCCAAAGACCTAAAATAAAATGACCACTAGTAATTTCACACCATACGGGCTTAATGCATTAGCAAAGATACCATTAAGAAAATGGCAAGCTGTCATTTTTCTTAAAATCAGTTCGAGTTCAGCAACAGTATTAATTACCTATTTTCTTAAACTTATGTAGTAATAAATAATTAGTCCTTTCTTATTCTTTTTTTTAAAGCTTGCTAGTTTGCTACAGATTAATATTTTCCCTCCAAGGTTATGAGAGATATTTTAATACATTAATAGTCTCAGTTTATTCATAATTTTATACACACCATTTTACTTTTATTAAACATCTTATCCAATATTATCTGGTTCCTTACTGTAACTATAGATTACTAGCATACAGTATACACTTGTTTTTGATTATCTATAACATTGCCTACTCTATTCCTAAAGTTTAAACTATTTTCAATTGCCACTATACCTGAAAAGATGTCCAAAACCACATTTATAAATCAGGGGATTCCAAGAGACATGTTGACAATTTACATGTATGTATACATTTCAGTTTCAGCAAAGAGTCTCTTCTAAACAAGTTCAAGATGGAGTGATGGAATATTCAACATATTTCTGTCGTTGATTTAAAACTGGATCATTAAAGCTTGAAGATCAAATTTTAATTCTGTAAACCTCTGGAAAGATACAGATGTTGATGAAGCTCTTTCAGATGGCAGGTTGTGTATAGTCAATAATCTTTATCTCCCTCATTTCATAACTTCATATTTAAGGTTGAGAAAATAAAATACTGAACATAGCAAGTTTATATTAAAACAATAAAGACTGAATAAACTTGGGTAGTCCTAAAAAATATCTAGAGATCAACACATATACTCTTATTCATGGGCTTAAAATCTGAAGTTATAAAAGTTTCATGCTAATAAAATTAGTGGTTTCAAGCCAGGACTAATGAGTCAAAACTAAAATATCATAAGCTTCACAAGTCTTTCACTGTTACTCTCACTTTTGGTGAATATTATAAATAGAAATAACATTTAAATGTAAGTCTATAATTGTTTCACAAAGCAGCATTTCATATATGAATATATTTATTAAATTAGATGAAACAGATTAACAGACTAATGGAAAGCATTGTTTTTCTCCTTTGTTACTGGTATTGTTCAACAACAGGAAATAGCAATTTTAGTTCCACAGGCTTCTGCAACTCTTCTGTAAGTCCAAACACTGTGTATCATCATTTGTCAAAGAAGCAGGGGGGAAAGACATTACTTATTTAATAGGACAATTCTGACAAGACATTTATCCAGTTTTTTTCAACAATGCACATATCAATTGATTCTGATTAGTGCAAAAAAAAAATTCACATAGTTATATTAACTGCCTTGTCAGTCCAAGTAACAAACCAATCAATTACATTCTATCCAAACCTGACAAGCAAACGCAACTTTTTGCAGTGATAAGCTTATGAAAGGACAAGATAGCTGTTCTCCTTTACTTTATGTACTCTATTGAGAGTTTTATCCACATTTTTAAAATCACAGTTATAAAAGAGGTTTCCAGGATTGCCTCCGAGGATGAGCTGTGGCAGAGTTGGGTCTCATGAAGGGTATCTACACAGTAAAGTGATAAGAAAAGAACATTAACATATAAAGAACATAGCAGCTCTGCACTATGTCTTATGAAACATACTAACAATACCACAGTAGATTCAAATAACATATGACCTGGTCCAGAGAGATAGATACTCTAAACCTAAATACCATAATCTTGCATAGGTACTCATAGGTTAAAATGGAACAATTTTATCATTTGAATCATTGAGTTGCCTCCTCTTGTATTATTATTTTCAGTTGGCAAAATATATCTATCCCACAAAAACAAAGAAGGAAATAATATAAAAGTGTGATGAGTTTGTATTTATATAAACAAACATGTATTTGATCAATAAGTGTTTTTAAATAAAAACAGCAGTTTGCTCTTTTTCCATCAAATATGCCAATTAGCATTGCTTGAGAAAGCAAGCAACTGTACTGAAAATAAGCACACCTAATCAGTATGTTACAGGACTGATTATACTCGATTGTACTCCCAGGGGAGAAATTTTCCAAATGATTTTTATCCCTTGTGCCTATACTGCCTTCCTTTTTCAAAGTTTATACGGGAAATATTTGGTTGCAATTGTGAAAAGTAGATCACAAACTAACCAATTTAGTGGATTGTACGGCAAAAAGAACACAAGAATACACCTTACTGCAAAGATCCAGTCATTGATTATAAGTGATTACAAATGCATTAATTTTGGCCAAATTTATAAAACATATTCACTTCTGTTTATTTCTCTAAACTTTCTTCAATGTTTCTTCTATTTTTTTCTCTACTGAAACATGTATTTGCCTTTGTATTTTTAATTTTCAGAGAAGAAATTTCTGGTACTTAGAAGTAACACTTTTTGTCTGTGGTAAATATAAAACTTTATCATTTCCTTCAGATATTTAGTTCTTTGTAGATACATGTGAAACTGCTAACTAGTCAAACATCTTAGAAAAAGTTCTTTTTTTTTATATAAGTATTAGAGCTGTGTTTAATGCTTCTAAATTCCATTGAGAAAAAGAAAGTGAAAAGTGGCACAATTACAGACAAATAAAGCACTACTGGGAAGAGCTACCATGCCAAACTGAATAACCTCCCATAAAAGCAAAATCAAAATTGTACAAGAAAAAGGAATATAATGTGAAATATAGTTTTCAGAAAAATGTATTTACCTACATATGAGAAATAAATGGTAAGAGTTGAATTCCCTTGTTGAATAGTAAGGTCATGTGTGCAAACTTCTCACAGTGCTTGAGTTTTAAGCACTTTCTAAATCTGATTATCTGAGAAGAGCTTTGTCTGCAGGTTAAGCACTAGGGAAAAGCATAATGCAAGAGGAAGCAACCATACAGTTTATAACAGAAATGCAATTAACTCTTAATTGTGTGCACAAATAAAGGATGGAGACTAGCAACAACCCAAAAGATATAATGTATTTCATTTTGATATGCATTTGTATGTAAATACATTAGATATCAGGGAAATCTGCTTCAAACACCAACTAAATCAAAGTTAAAGTTGAACTTTGAAAAAATAGTTATCGCTAATATGCCTCCATCCTAATTTTCATTTAATATTTCAAAAATTCCTTTAAAGCCAGAATAAAAAGTGTGTTTTGACTTGGCTGCTATCTTCCTGAGACAAAAATCTCTTTTAATTCAGAGATCAAGTTTTGGCTTTGTATTTATACCATATACCTTGTAAGCTTATGTACAAATGAATGTAGAAAAAGGAATGAACTATTTTCAAAGGGCTTCCCTCATCCTTGCATCAATAACTATCAACATAGTCTATACTGTTGTATAGTTGGAATTGCCTGCCAAGAGGAAATATGTTTCTTTTGTTCCAACAAAGTCAAATAGGCTATGGAGGTGTAGAGTGGTCAGGCAGTATGTGTGCATAACAGCTAGAGCATGAGCTATATAGTTAAGACGGCCTAGCTTCAAACACTAATTCCACCACTTTCTAGTGATCTTGGGCAGGTAATTCTCCTCAGTTTCCTCACCTGTAAAAAAGGGATAAAATTAATATCTACCTTATAGGATTGCTGTGAGGATTAAATGAAATAAAATATGAAAAGCATAAGCACATTGGCACATCATAAGTGCTCTATAAATGTCAGAAATTATTAATATTTTAGGACAATTCATTTATAAAGCAGAGCGGTAATAATTTTTGGAAGAGAAGAAATTATATTTTAATATATAATTGAATTTACATAATTTATATAATATAACTTTAATATATAAGTTAAACAAATTCTATTTGCCGAGTGTCTCTGTACCTCATTACTGCATCTCTAAATTGAAGTTATTCATACCTTATAGGAGTGTTGTAAAAACTGAATGAGATATATTCAGAGAGCAGAGAACAGACACTGGGACATAGAGATCAAACATTAGCATTATTATAATTCCCAGGCTGTAAAGACTTTCAAATAACATTTCTATGGGGTTCAAGTAAAAACATAAAAAATATGAGATTCTTATACATTATTACCTAGATATCAAAATTTATTGTCAACAACAAAATTTATATCCAATCTTATTTTTTAATTCATTTATCTCTTATTTCATTAATATTACAATATAGTTACTTTATATGTCCAAAACAATACAAAACAAATTACATCAAAACCTTATTACATAAGGAACAGATGAAACAGAACGTTTTTTTGAAAAAAGAAAGGAAAAAAAACGAGAAAACATTATAGTGGGCTTCTAATGCTAGAAATTCTATTACACTGTTTTGTATGGCTCCAGGGGTTGAAATTTGTAGGAGAACTCTATCAGCTCACATGGAGAAATTACTAATGGTTAGAGATGCCTCAAGTGGGAATGAGTTACACACTCAGTCCCCAGCAGGTGCTCATTCCCTGTCACTTAGTAATTCACTGCGGAGAGGATTCAAGTATCAGATGGATAGTAGCATTACAGGCTTCTGGATCCTTTTTCAGACTCTATAGTGTTTGTTTTGGAATATCTTTGAATTTTACAGAAGTTATAAAATTTGAGAAAAAAGGAAGGTGATGCCTCATTTTATGCATTATAAATGACTTGATTCAAGTCATTCGGCTAACCAGCAGCAAAACTATGGCTAGAACCCCAGTGCTTCCAAATGGTTACATATGTAATAGATAATCCCTCTACTGTATAAATTAATACACTTGCAATGGAAAATAAGTAGAAAATTGAAAAAATAAATCTTACTAGAAAATAAATGAGTGAAATGAGAAATATTTCATTGCTATATGTGCTTGAAATTATGATGTCTACTACTCTAAAATTACATACCCCAGAAATACCACACTTCACTATGTAATATACACCATGTTCAGGCTTCTGTTTTCCTTAAATACAAATTACTTTTCTATACTGCATTTATTTAATAAAGAAAAAGAAAATTTAAAACTTCAAACATTTATAACACATAAGACAAAAGATATTTATGAATCACACAAGGTACTTAAATGTTTAGTGTTTTAATACAGATTTTAAGGTCAAAGAATGTCATACAGTAAATGTGTGAGGCAGGTTAGCCATTTAATATGTCTAATAAAATCATCAAATCAGCTTACGTATAGAATAAAGAATTATAGAAGAAAAATTTTCTTTTTTAATCTACATTTTATTAAAATATTCTTAGTAAGAAAAATTCAGTGGTACCTGGGCTACTTCATTATCCAAATATAAGTATTTTGAAAGCGAAACATCTCTTCCTCAATTTTTACTAATAGAAAAGCATACGTAAAATATCACTTTTAAGTAAAGTTTCATTCCAGTTTATTTTCTAATTCTCCCTTTAGCTTAAATCATGGATCACTGTTGTGTATAAAGCCAACTCTAAAGCAAAAAGGCTGCAATCTTAGTGGAAGGGATGCCCAAGTACCTTTTCAGAACAATTTTACAAGCATTTAATTTTAAATCTTAAAAATGTTACATGGTATAAGACCTTTCTGTTAACCTAAACTATTCAGTAAACATCTAAAACAGCCTTAGAATGGTAGTATCTAGAGAATAGAATTAAAAAAACAGCAGACTGCAGTGGGGAATGAAGAGGTGGGATTGTATATGCCCTGTTCTCGATATTAGGGAGGACATTCATGGATTTTCTCAATAACCGGGGTACAGATTCTGGCTATTTCATCAAGTTAAAAAAAAAAAAAAAGATCCAGAAGGCTGAAGGAATTGAGATATACTAGAGCTGCAGAACCTGGTTTTATACTAGCAATAAAAATAAGAAGAGTCAAAGCAAACAGAGTGGATCCAGGGAGGGCTAATCAGAAGTCAGGAACATGAGGGAAAGAAGGCAAGAGGAAAAACTGAATCAGCAAAGGTGGGCAGAATAAAAAGGTAGGGAAAAGTAAGACCAACAATGGGAAATGCAGAGAATAATTAAGAGGAAATATTATGGTAGAACATCCTCCCCAAATTATTCTAATATTTTTAGCTTTCAAATAATAACCAAAGGCTATTTGACAGATTGTGGATAGGAGAAGATGAAGAATGCCAGATAGACTGAAATAGCGAAAGAGAAAAACATGTCAAGACTTGAGAGTGAACCCACTTTCACTGATTCTTCAGTGCAAATGATACTTATTGAACAAATCACTGAATTAGGTACAGTTGATATAAACAATACAGTTGAAAATGTGAAGGGGAAAGGAGAGTTTCAGGTGCAGTCTGAGCTAGCCTAAACTCTTACCTCTGGCCTTAACTGTGTGTTTTTAAAGAAGTTACTCCTGGTAAGGGAAAGTATTCAAACAGCAGCTGGGTAACAATATGGTAAGGATATTCCTGAACAGGTTAAAAAAACAGGTGAGTTTCTGAATAGCTCTCTCTCTCAAATTCCTCCTAGCCCTGATTCTAACACACCAAGAAATTAAATTCTTGATATCAAATAATAAAGTCTACTATAATACTATTACACCACTAGTTAATTCCAAGAGGAAATTTAGAAAATAGATTAGCTTCAGTTTATGACACCTGTGATAGATTAGGAAGCATGCTGGGCCCCTTTTAACTATACTTTGATTCTATCAAAATCAATTTATTGACAAAATACTATCTATTCTATATTTCATAGAAATTCTCCATGGATACAAAGTGGTAAAAAAAATAAGTTAAAAAAAGTTATAGGTTTACTATTGTTGGGAGAAGATACTATCAATGACACAAATAGGGACCAAGATAAAGTCTACTGGATTCACTGAAATCATGTGAAGATGAAGTTTCTTCAGTAGTGCTGTGCACATTAAAATTCCAGAAAATTCTTGGATGAAAAAACCAGCAGAAATTGTAAACTCAAGAAACTATTTCAGGGGCTGGCTGTAGCCCAGTTGGTAGGGCGCCAGTTTACCACATAGGAGGCCCCAGGTTCGGTTCCCGAGGCCTCCTCAAGCGGGCAGACCACCTTGAGAAGGCAAGCCGCCGTGGGCAGGGAAAGCCGCCGCGGGCAGGGCAAAGCCGCCATGGGCAGGGCAATCCCCCACGAGCAGGCAGGCTGTCGCGTGGTGAGCTGACTCAGCAGGTCACCGCACCTGGTGGGGGGACGACAAGCAGACATGGAAGAATGCAAGAATGAACACAGCAAGAATAAGCAGAAAAGGGGGGATATGTAATAAATAAAAAAATAATAATAAATCTTAAAAAAAAAAAAAAGAAACTATTTCACCATGACTATCTTGTAGAAAGCTCATCTTAAGTTCTTTTTAAATGGTTCTAAAATCCTATAAATCCAACCAATTCTTAGGTCTACTTTTCAAATTTACCCATAATTGGCCTCTTAAAGGCAGCACAACAACCAAATAGAGTTGCTATGAAGTGTTAAAAGGCTGCTGGGATTTGCACAAGGCCAGAAGCAACATCCTATATAAAATATTTGTACATTCAACCTATACAAAAATGGTAATCTGGTTTCATTTCCCCCAGGTCCCTATGAACAGTCAAAAACTCTAGGATAAGAATGAGTGAAAACATATTTAATGGCAGTTACTGATGAGTAATAATTATGCAAGATCATCATCTTCTTTAATAAAAGCATGGAGGGCTCCAAAGGGCTTTAATTCCAGGCAAAGGTCTGTTCATGTATATAATCAAGTATTGAGAAAGAATAAAAGCACCAAAATGGACTTGGCATTAGTGGAAAAACCAAATGAGTAAGGAAAACCTCCTTATTTGAAATACATTGGAAAAGTTAGCATTCTGACAAAACTAATGAACCTCTTCATATGATCAGAGTACAACCCCAAAGTTGATTTCTTATATAGATGTAGAAATGTATTCTCTAACTAGAGAACAACTGGAAAAGGATCAATCTTCAATTTTAAAGAATATGAGAGCAGGATAAGGAACAGAGAATCAAGGTGAGGAGGTTTTATCTGTTACCCTAGTTGAGAAATTCATGATACTTAAAATTTCTATTATTCAGGGATTATCATTTTGTGGGTGATTATAAGAGTTCCTCATTGAACCAAACATCAAAGAAAATGATTTGAATGACAATTTTCTCACTTTTCCCAATGTTGTACATAACTAGTAGAATTTGCGATACAGGGGAAAACATTTATTTATTAAGTACAATGGATGACGTAGAGCATGAGGATGAATTCTCCCAGGAAACGATGGTTGGATGATCTATACTTTCTCCAGTTTCAGGGCTTATAGGAGTAAATGGAATGCTCCCCCACCCACCCCCAAATTAGCAAATAGTTCAGCAAAAACTTTACAGAGAAAATTAAGTTAACCATAAAATCATAACTCATTCTCAGGTCAAATTATCCTTTAAAAAGCAGCATAACATAGCGGTTATGAGCAGAGATACTGGATGGTCTATTATTAACAGTTTTCATTAGTATGGTACTTCTGTTAAAACTGATGAAACAATATTAGTATAATTGTATTATTAACGATAGTTTATAGTTTACTTTAGGGTTCCTTCTTTGTATTTTCTCTTGTGTTTCTTTTCACATATTCCCCTTCATCCTCCCTCCCTTCCTTTTTTCTTCCTCCCCTATCCCTTCTTTCTTTTTTCTTCTGTGCTAGTTTGAGTTTTTTGTGGACCCCAGAAAATCCTTTTCTTAAAGCAAACCCATTCCTGAGCCTGTAAACCCTTTGTAGATGGAAACTTTTGATTAGATAGCAGGACCCACGGTGGGTCTTTCTATAGTTGCAGGAGATCCTGGAGTCCTGTCTCACAGGGCAAGGTAAAATGGTATCCCCCTTTCTTTCCCCTCTCCTCTATTTATATAGGACCCCAGTGAAAAGCCATGTGTCTGACTGCCCACAGCTAAGCTACGGGAGAAAGTGAGCTCAGAGGGGAAGGCAGAGACCCCAGGAAAGACTGGCCACCATTGTGCCTTGTCAGGTTAGTAGAAGCCCAGGATCACCAGGAGCTGACCTTTGGTGAAACAACTCTGATGATGCCTTAATTTGGACATTTTCACAACCTCAGAACTATAAGATTTTAACGTAATAAATTCCCATTAATAATAATAACAATAATAATAATAATAATAATAATAAAAGACTAGAGATACTGGAGTGGTACTTCCTGGATTAAAAGCCTGGGTCTTCTACTTATTAGCTTGATACCTTGGGGAAATTACTCAACCTCTATTTACTTCAGTTTTCTCATCTGGAAATATGAATAAAAATAATATCCACCTCATGGAATTTAAGAATTAAATGAGTATATAAAATATTTTAGAACAATGCTTGGCATATGACAAGTTCTTAATATTTGACACTTACTATTATCTTAATTACTACTATTACCACTACTACTACCACCAACACTACAACTTAACTGAAGATGGTGATTATTTGGAGTTGACCTGGGTTCCCCCTGGTACAGCAAAGGTAAGATGTTTCTCTATACTTCCATTTACAGCTAGGAGAGAAAAAACTGGAAAGAGAATTGCTCTCTTCCTAAAAAGAAAAGGCAAGGTAAACTACAAAATCATAACTTTTTAAATCTATCAGAGAGCTGTGATTGCCAGGGCAATAAAACAGTCTGATATCCATGGAAAGATAGGCCCCGCCAAGGAGAGATGGATGCAAACTCTGGCTCACCTTTGAAGAGTATGAAAGGAAAACATGCTGGGCACCACACAAGTAGGTAAGAAGAATTCAGTTATAATTTTTAAAGAATTACTAAAGGCCAAGTGTTGGCTATCAGGATACAGAATCCTTGGGAGCCACAGACACAGGAATGTTCACATTCACTCATAAGTTTTATTCTGTGACCTTATGGTAGGCTGAAAAATGACCCCAAAACATCTATGTCCTAATCCCTGGAACCTGTGAATATGTTATCTTACATGGTAAAAGGAACTTTGCAGATATGGTAAGTTAAGGATTTCGTGGTGAAGGATTATCCTGGATTATCCAGTGGGCCTGCTAAAACCACAAGAGTCCTTATAAGACATGTAGGAGGAATAAGAGTCAGGGAGAGAAGTAGGGGATGTGACCATGGAAGCAAGAGATTGGAGTGATGTAAGGGAGGGGAAAAAAACCAAGGAGTACAGGAAACCTCAAAGCTAGAAAAGGCAAGGAAACAGATTCTACCCTTAAGCATTCAAAAGGAACCAGCCCTACTGAAACCCTGATGTAGCCCAGTGAACCTGATTTGACTTCTGACCTCCCAAACTGTAAAAGAAAAATTTTGCATTGTTTTAAAGCCACCAAATTTGTGACAGCAATAGGAAACTAATACAGACCTCCACTAAGAACTTAGAAGAAAGAATGAGGGTAAAGAAGGATATTGGAAAGAGCAGCCAACCAGAGCAAGAAAGGAATAAAGCCTCAATCAAACCCCTTTTCCCCAAAGAACAAAAACTATAATGTGCCTTACAGAAGCACAGATAAATCCCACTGTGGAGAAGGGACGGTTAAGAGAAATAATACTCTATCCCTGATGGAGAAACAGGAAATAGTCCAGGGCCCAAGATACTGTATCAATTCCTTTAAAGGTCTACCACTGGGGTGGAGGGAAGGAAACACTTCAAACAAGACTTGCCAAAGATAAAAGGCATAATATGGCTGCCACAGGGAAGAAAAGCAAGATTGCTAAAAATGTCCCACCCCAAAGAACCAGGTGCGAAGAACGTACCTAAGGCTGGGGTTGAACCAGGAAAACTGAGAACTCTCTTGCCTCATACCACCAGACCAGCAAGCACTGAGTAACAAGCAACAGCAGTTTGCTGCTAAGGGAGAGAAAAGATGGGAGACAGACCACCTTTGCACACAGAGCACAGTAAAGAGAGAAGTAGTCTTAGGATGTATTTCAAGCATTGAGAATAAACTTCTGGCACTCCAACCTCAACCCAAAGCACAATATAATGTAGAGGAATTTGAAGGCTGTGGTATACTTGGGGTAAACACAGCAACAGTAAGACACAAACCCAATTCAATTTCTGTCTAAATTGACACAACTCTCCAATTCAATAGCCTACAAGAACAGGCATGTCCTTTTCCAGGCATAAATACTATTTACCTTGAAATCTATTGTTCAACCCATGATGTCCACCATTCAATCCAAAGTTGCAAAACACACAACATGAGGAGGGAAAAAAATTTGTCATAAAAAAAAGTAACAAAGCAATCAACAGCACCAGATTCAGTGATTATGGAGATTTTGGAACTATTCTGACAGGGCATGTAAAACAACTATGACTGGAGAGCGGATGTGGCTCAAGTGGTTGAGCACCTGCCTCCCACATGGGGGGGGGGGGCCCGAGTTCCATTCCCAGTGCCTCCTGAAAAAACAAAAACAAACAACAAGCAAAACAAACAAACAAACAAACAAACTCAGAGAAGCCGACGTGGCTCAGTGGTTAAGCCCCAGCTTCCCACATACAAGTACTTGGGTTTAATCTCTAGACCCCGGTACCTCAAAAAACAAAAAGACAAAACAAAACAATACAAAACAAACAAACAACACAACTGTGATTAATATGTGAAAACCTCTAGCGAAAATGTGGACAATGTGCATGCAAATACAGAATTTAAGCTGAAAGACTGAAACTATAAGAATCAAATGAAAATCCTACCAAAAAAAAACTTGGTAATGGAAATGAAGAATGTCTTTGACAGGTTCAGAAAACTTGACACAACTAAGGAAAGAGTCAGTAATTTTGAAGATATGTCAATAGAAATTGCCCAAACTGAAACACAAAGAGGAAAAAGAGTGAAAGAAAAAAGCAAAATCAAAACTAGGATAGAGCATCCAAGAGCAGTAGAACAATATCAAAAAATAGAAATACATGTAATCAGAATGCCAGAAGGTGAAGAGAAAAAAGTGGGGAAGAACTATTTGAAGAGATTAATGGCCAAGAATTTTCAAAAATTAATGAAAGATATCAAACCACAGATTGAAGAAATTAAGAGAACACCTAGCAGGATAAATATCCCAAACAAACAAAATCCCACTTAGATATACCACAATTAAACTACTGAAGAAAAAAAAAAAGAGAAAATTATGAGAGCAGCCTATAAAGAAATGAAATGGAAGAAATGGAAGAAGAAGAAAAAGGGAGGGAGGGAGGGAAGATAGGAAGAGAGGAAGGAAGGGAGGGAGGAAGGAAGCTAGTTATACACACACAGGAGCAAAGAATGTTAGGAGACTTAAGTCAGAAGACTATAAAGTGGCATCTTTAAAGAACTGAAAGAGAAAAAAAAAATCTGTCACCCCAGAACTCTATTCCTAGCAAAAGTATCTTTCAAAAATTTTTTCATCAATTGTAACAAAGGTACTATACAAATGCAATGCTAAGAATCAATAATGGGGGCAGGGGGCGTGGTATAAGGAATATGGGATTTTTCTTTATGGATAATGAAAATGTTTTGAAATTGATTGTGGTGATGAATGCCCAACTCTGTGATTATACTGAGAGTCATTAATTGTACACTATGGATGGATTGTATGGCATGTGAATAAAATTGTTTTAAAAAAAGAAAGAAAAGGAAAACTCAAGCAAATATATACCTTGTGCTGGATTTTATTTGCATCCATCAAAGAAAACAAATTTGATGGCAATACCATTTATGAAAATACCCTATATTTTTCTTTATTAGATTTAGTGTTTGTTAGAGGATATGATATAAACAACTGTGGTGATAAACAAAGCTAGATAACATTTTTAGTCAGTTTATCATCCTACCTCTGGATGCCTGGAAATCAAAGTTGTTTATAAGGCTGATGAAGAACAAACTGTCAAGAACTGGGTTAATCCATCTCATTGAAAAGACAGTCTTGAATGGTTCAGAAACAAAACAAAACAACAAAAAAAAAAAGGTATTTTGAGTTTTTTTAATTACATAAGAAATCTTTGTAAATATGAAAATATTATAGAAAAACTAAAAGTTTCCTTTGAGCTCTTAAAAAAAAATGGTGAGATATTTGACCAAAAAAAAAAAGAACAAAAAAAAAAAATAAAGAAATATTTCATTACCAGCAGAGATGTGCCACAATAAATGTTAAAATAAGTTCTCCTGTGCTTGCTTTGGCAGCACGTATACCAGAATTGGAACGATACACAGAAGTTTACCATGTCCCCTGCACAAGGATGACATGCAAATTTGTGAAGCATTCCATATTTTTTGGAGTAATGAAATTGTTCTAGAATTTTTACGATGATGAATGTACAACATTGTGATTATACTAAAAGCCATTGATTATATACATTGGATAGAATAGCCAGAAACAGCAGTTATGTACAGTGGGGAAAGCATAGAGAGATTGGGAGGGAAGGAATTTTCTTGTTTGTTTCTTTATCTGTTTTTTTTTAAATTATTATTAATATTGAAATAATGAAAATGCTCTAATAATGATTGAAGTGATGAATGCACAACTATATGATTATAGCAAATACTACTGATTGTAAACCTTACAGGAATTGTATGCTTTCTTAATACGTATCAATAAAATTGATTTTTAAAAAAAGTGTTACCCTGGCAAAAGAAATATGACACCATGGAGAAACTTGGAGCTACACAAAGAAATGAAGAACATTTCTACCCTAGAAATGTCTGAGGTGAATAGAAAAGATATATTATTTTTCTTATTTTTAATCACTCTAAAAGAGAACTGTTTAAAGTATAAGTAGTTACAATGTAATGTGAGTTTAGCATAGGTAAAAGTAAAGAATTGTATAGCAACAATAGCACAAAGGACAGGAGGAAAGAATTGGAAGTATATTGTTTTAAGATTCTTACATCATATTGAAATAGTAAAATAATATCTGAAGACAGTGTGTGATAGATATATATTGTATTCTAGGGTGCTATTAAATATTTTTAGAGGTCTAAACAATAGCACAATAATGGAAATAAAATGGAATCATAACAAAGATTCGTTAAAAAAGGAAGCAGAAAAAGTAACAAAGAACAGATGGAAAAAGCAGAAGACAATAGCAAAATGATAGATTTAAACCATGATTTAAAGCTGACCATGTTAACAATTACAATAAATAGAAATAACGTAACCAACTCAATTAAAAGACAGAGATTGTCAGACTGGATAAAATAGCAAGTCCCAACAATACGCTGCCTACTAAAAATCCACGTACCACGCATAAATATTTGCAAAGATGTTTATAGTATAAAAGCATAGATTTAAATATTACACAGACTGTTCAAAGTATAAGAGAAAAAATATATACCATGCAAACAATAAAAACAAACAAACAAAGAAACAAAACCTGGAGTGTATATAGCAATATCAGACAAAGCAGGCCAGAGATTAAATGGAACATCACATAATGTTACCAGAGATTAAATGGGACATAATATAATGATTAAGAGCTCAATTCACCAAGAAGATATCATAAAAAGGTTCAAAATGAATAATGCAAAAAACTAATAGAAAGAGAAGGTGAAATAGGCAAATCCACAATTATAGTGGGAGACGTTAACATTCCTTTCTCAGTAATTGATTAAACAAGTAAACAGAAAATCAGTAAGGTTATAGATCTCCTGAACAACACCAGCAACCTTCAATTATAGAACACTCTACTCAACATGAGAAAAATACACATTCTTTTCAAGGGCACATAGAACAAGAAAGACTATATTCTGGTCCATAAAACAAACTTCAATGAATTTAAAAGAACTGAAATCATACAAAGTTATGTTTTCTGACCACAGTTTAATTTAAATAGAAATCATTTACAGAAAGATATATGGAAAAAAAAAACCCTAAATATTTGGAAATTCAGAAACACACTTCTAAATAACCCATGGAGTAAAAGGAAAATTAGAAGTTTAGAGTGTAAAACCTGAAAGCTAGAACTTGTGCGGCAGGACGTATTGCACTTTCTGACTGCAGTCAAAACAGTCTTAAGCATGATAGCAGCAATCATGGTCTCTGAGAGATATCTGTCAGATATGACACTAATTCAGAACAGTCTAGAGCCACTGTTATTGCCAAACTGGCTCACCATAGGGTAAACCACCTTTTTTTTTTAAGATTTATTTTTATTTATTTATATATCCCCCCTTGCTGCTTGTGCTTGCTGTATTCATTTGCTTTGCATTTTTCTGTGTCTGTTTGTCTCCCCCTGCTGTGCCATCAAGCTGAGTCAGCTCACCACACGGTGGCTTGCCTTCTCCAGGAGGCTCCGGGAACCGAACCCGGGGCCTCCCATGTGGTAAACCAGAGCCCTACCAATTGAGCCACAGCTGGTTCCCGAAAAACCACTTTTTAACTAGACTGTTCCCATTCTGCATGCAAAACTGTACATGTTTCTGAGTGTGTCTGTGCTTCAACATTTTATAGCACTTGGTAAAATGAGATGACACATCTTTAAAGGTTCCCAGAATCAATAATCAGCTTCAGCCAATACAGAACAGGGCTCTTGATCTTATGACAGCCCCATAACAGGGAATCATCAATGTAAAGAATTCAAAATGGCTGACACATGAATTTAGATGAATAAATATGTGAGCACACACAAAAAAAGGCATAGTGCGTAGCTCCTATGTTGTTCACCTGTGCATCTCCAGACTAAGTTCAGCACTTGGTGCAAATGGATACACAATAACTATTTCCTGAATGAATGACTGCTTTTCCAAAATCTTCCCCAAACAGCAGGACCTTGGTCTAATTAAAGAAAGGGTGAACCTAAGGGCGAGATAGAAATGACACAGAAAGGTACCACAGCAGGGATTTTTAGTGACTCCATAGAATTAATGTCAAGTTTTGTAAAAACACCATACCACAGATTTAGAATTTGCTGATTCAGAATCTCCAAGAGCGGGCTCTAGGCCTTTATTTTATTTTTTCTTTCTTGTAATTCCTTCTATAGATGATTCCATCCCTAGCTAAACTGAAAATCACTGCTTTAGAACTTTAGCCTGTTCTCTCTCTTAAAGCAGTAGTTCTCAAAGCATGGTCCTTGGACCAGCAGCATCAGCACAGACTAGGAACTTGTCAAAAAAAACTTTGTATCCCATCCCACACCTTCTGAAATAGAAATTCTGTTTTAACCAACCTGTCAGGTGATTCTAAAGCACCCTAAAATGTAAAAACCACTGTCTTAAAGCAGAGCAAATTCAGCTGGTATGAAGAAAACCACAAAGTAAAAGGCATGCATGGAAATAAAAGCTAAAAAAATAAAGGAGTTAAAAGACAAATTATAAATATTCCACAGCTTTACCTGAGGCTGATCAGTTGACATTTTACTAAGCAGTGACAAATATTATTTATCTTGGAGATCTCCTACCCGGTGGCTTAGTTTCTCTAGACTCAGTCTGTAACCCGACTAAACATAGGACATCTACTTAGTTTTTTCAGTTCCTCCATTCTTATAGCACATGATTTCCTACCACACCTTCAGTATCTATTCATAGACATCAAATCTACTTCCAGAGTTTTATTCCTCCCAATATTTATAATCCCACAATTTTAAATGCCTATCAAAAATTAATAATTCAAATTTTAAAATAATTCCCAAATCTCCTGTGACTCCACTCATCTATTTTACCTGTCTCCAAAAATAATATCTGAAGACAGTCATTCATCTTCCTTTTATTACTGGTAGCACTATTCTCTCAAATAAAGCAGCTTAATGCCAGCCATTTTGGTTTAGCATTCCCCTTTCTTCCTTACCTTCCCATTTTTGGTTAATTATCCCCTATAACTTTAGTGTGACATTAGGTCTCCTGGCTCTTTTCATTTCTTTCCATTTTTACTTCCATCACCCTAGGTTCCTAGCTCCTAAACTGGTTTACCCTCAGGCTGCTCATTTAATCATCTCACAAGCCACCATAATATCAATCTTCCTAAAGTACTGTTCTTTGCACTATCCCTTGTTTTTCAAAAATCCCCATTAGGACTCTAAAATCTTTAGCCTGAATCCAAGTCCCAATCTACCTTCTCTTAAACTTACACCATTCATGACCCCAATATCCCATACTCATGTTCATTCATTTCCTTGAAGGATATGCTATTTCCTATCTCAACACCCTGAAATCTGTCCATACTTCAAGATGTCTCCTTAATTTTTATGAAGATTTCTTTTTAGGAATGATCCTACCATCCTCAGAATTCTCATGTCTGTTATATAACCTCTACATAACAATTTGATGGATGAATAAATGAATGAATTTTGATATCTTTAATAAATATTAAATAGATTAGAGAATAAATTTTGTGAGAATAAACAAATCTTATTTTAAAAATAACAGAGAAAAGATAATTTCTTTACAAATGAACACCACAAAAGGTCAAAGAAATCTTTACTCAGTGTGTTCCACATGAAACTGAATTTTGTTTTCAAAAAAGTCCTCATATACAGGCCATGCCACAACAACCTTCTCTGTATTAGGTAATGCTGATACTCTTTAATAATTGACACAAGTGAGTAACCTGAAAAGAGAAAACTTGGATCTAGAAGATTTCAGTCACTTAAAACTTACTAAATGATGTAATTTCACTTGGATGTGAATTCATCTGATTGATTTGGTCCTTCCCAGGTCTATGTTCCTTGTGCATTTCACTGTGTTGATTTGATTCACTACCCAATTACAGAGTATGCCTAGCCATTCAAAGAAAATCTCCTCCTCCACTTGCTATTATTTACAAAGAACATAAAAAAATCACTTTCATGTATTTCAATTTTGTCAACTCTTATAGTACTCAACTGCTTAAAAACAAAAACCAAAAACCAAACAAACAAATGAAAAACCCACAAAAACACAGACAAAAAAAAAAAACAAAAAACCAATTAGGTTAAGTGAAAAAAGATACTCTTTTGGGATAGATGATAAATTCTGGAATTGGTCATTTAATTTTGAAATGACAATACACATAAGACTTGTCCCAGAGTAAAAGTTAAGTAATGAAGTATAAAGGGAGAAAAAGAATTTAAGACAACTGATCAATGATAATCACATAAATCTCCTAAATCAATTCAAGGAGTTGAAGGAAAATATAGCCAAAGAAATGAAGGATATTAGGAAAATACTGGGTGAGATAAAGAACAATTTGAAAGCCTACAAAGAAAAGTAACAGCTAATAGGAATGAAAGACACAATGAATGAGATTAAAAATACATTAGAAACTGACGAACAAAAACAAACAAAATACATTAGAGGCATATAACAGCAGATTTGAATTGACAGAAGACAGAATTAGTGTCTTGAAGGACCAAGCATCTGAACTTGAAAAGACAGGAGAACAGAGAGAAAAGAATGGAAAAATGGAACAGGGTCTCAGGGAACTGAATGACAACGCGAAACATACGCATTATAGGTGTCACAGAAGGAGAAGAGAATGGAAAAGGGACAGAAAGAATATTTGAGGAAATAACGACCAAAACATTCTCAACCCTTACGGAAGACATAAATATCAATATCCAAGAAGGACAAAGAACCCCAAACAGAATAAATCTGAATAGACCTTCACTGAGACACCTACTATTCAGAATGACAAATACCAGAGATAAAAGAGAGGATTCTGAAAGCAGCAAGAGAAAAGTAATGCAACATGTACAAGGGAACCTCAAAAAGATTAAATGTCAATCTTTCATCAGAAACCATAGAGGCAAGAAGAAACTGGTATGGTGTATTTAAGGTATCGAAAGAGAAAAACTACCAGACAAAAATTCTTTATCCAGAAAAACTGTCCTTCAAAAATAAGGGTGATTTTAAAGTCTTTACAGACAAAAACTGAGAAAGTATGTTACCAAAAGACCAGATTTACAAGAGTTACTCAAGGGAGTGCTACAGCCTGAAAGGAAAAAAACAACGGTGAGAGACTTGGAGAAGAGGTAGAAATAAAGATTATTAGTAAAGGTAAGTGAAAGTGTAAAAAAAACAATAGTAAGATATGGCAACAGCAAGCCAAAGGATAAAATGGAAGAAGTAAATAATGCCTTTACAGTAATAACACTGAATGTTAATGGATGAATTCTCTAATGAAAAGACACAGACTGACAGAATGGATAAAAAATTACTGAGAGTCTATGGCATGCCAAGGATTATCCTAGTTCTGGAGATATAAAGATAAGTTAAACTCCTTCATTAAGTTTACTGTCTAAGAGGAAAGTCAACTGAACATAAGTCCAAATCTCTAAAGTAAGAAAGATTCAATTCAGTGTAACAAATATGGTCATAGATGTCTGCATATGCTGCTAAAGAAGCTCACTGGGAGGACAATCTTTGTTTGAGAAGTAGGAGAGAGAGGGTTAAGGAACGGATTAATTAAAGGTGTGATTTTGAAAGCAAGACTTAATAGAATTAGGACTTTATAGGGCAGAAAATATGAGAAATGAAATGAGGTAGAATGTGGAGAGCTGCTCTTATCTAAGGCATCCAGCCCAACTGGCGCCACCTTTAGGCTAACCCTGCTGAGTTTCTATTCTTACCTGGTTTCCATTTCCCCATTTAGTGCTCTTGCCCTCCCTGATATCAGGTGACTCTCTAAGCTTGCGGTTATTGCCTTGGGGGTCCTCCACATTCCTACCTCAGTTTCCTAGCAACCCCGTGACGCAAGTGCTCTACCTCCCCTTGAAGCATACTTAAACTCCTTTTTTCGCTTGAATAAACGAGACTTGATCAGACTCCTGTCTTGTCTCCATTTCTTGTGCCTCTTGTCCCTTTTTCATTCTCACTCCCTCCCTAGGTCGTTGTTCGTTGACCCGCGGGCCAGGTCAAGTGGCGCCTGAACAGGGACCTGAGTACGGGGGATTCAGTGAAGAACGCCGAACAAGTGCCTGCAAACAGAAACTGAATCAGGGACGAAAACTGCGAGGGAGCCTGCCTTGCGACTGAGTCTGCGTAAGAGATCGGCGATTATGGGACAAGAAATTAGTCAACATGAGACATTTGTTTAGGGTCTCAGAGAAGCATTAAAGGCATGAGGAGTAAAGGTTAAGATAAAAGATCTTTTAAAATTCTTTGATTTCTAAAAAACAGTTTGTCCTTGGTTCCCACAGGAAGGAACTATTGATGAAAAGAGGTGGGCAAGTGTAGGAGATGCATTGAGGGATTTCTATGAAACTTTTGGTCCCGAAAAAATTCCCATCACTGCCTTCTCCTATTGGATTCTTATTAATGAAATTCTGAGTGTCCGGCATAAGGATGGTGTTATTGCTGCAGTACTAAAAAAACGGTGAGGCGCTCTTGCAACAATCACAGGAATGCCTAAATGGCGGTAAGGGAACAAAGGATAGGTCTCCGCCTCCTAAAGCGGGTGCCATTTCCCAATGTGCAGCAGAGGAAGATTTCATATCCTTAGACAGTGATGA
>PVKH010002483.1:0-20389 GCA_004027955.1 Chaetophractus vellerosus
TGGGGGTGGGGAAAGGAGCCCAATGATGGAAAGAGCTTTGCTGAAATTCACAAATCAGATCAGGTACTGGAGAACCAGGTTTCTGATTTCATCCTGTGCTTTTGGGAAGGCTGCATCTCTAAGAGAGGGGGTGACTGTCCTAAGGTCACACAGTTCTGGGACCACTAGACTCAGTTTTCTTTCCAGGACTCTGTGCCCTCTGTGGCTAGTGCATCTTGCTGAGGATTTTGGATGGACTTCTGAGCACAACAAGGCTTTGTCCTTTTGGGCTTAACTTTCCAAAGTCACCTTGCCATGTGAGGCGACCATATTATTCTCTATATTGGAAGTTTCCATTTCTTTCCATCATAATGTATTTCCACCATATTTTTACCGTACTTTTTTTGCCTGACTTTATATTATTTCTTTTAACTTGTTATTGGTAGAACTCCTGTAATAATTGATACAGCAGAAATAAAAACAAGTTGTTTTCTATCAAAATGCTTACATTTTCTGCAAATTGTCAGAGAAAAAGAAAATAAATTAGGAAAACTTTTTATCTTTTAAGACACAGAACTGTAGAGATTGAAAGGGTTGCTGATCACTTTCTGTCCTTGAAGAAATGTAGGAGAAAACCTCATTAATTTAGATTAATTATGAGTTTGTGATTATACTAACACATTGAATAATATAAATAAGATCATAAGGGGAAAGATTAATTAGATAAAAAGTTTTCCCAAGTATACAAGAAGCAAAAATTGAAGATGTTCTCTGTTGTTAACCCTCAATCCCTAGCAACTAGCATAGTGTCTGGCAAGTAATATGAGCTCAACAGGCATATGTTGAAAGAATGAATGAATAAATGAATAGAACAATATACCTATAATAAAAGCAGAGGTTTGCAATACTTGGACTGGTGCCTGGATCTGATATTCTAATTGCAAATCTTGCTTCCTTATTTATTAAATTTGAATCTCAACAAAGCAGTTCTCAGTCTTGTTTTAATTACCATAAATTCTTTAAAGTAATAAACCTGAATTTCATTAAAAGAATTATATTACCCAAACTCCATTAATTCACCCTCCTCTTTTACTTTATTTAGTATGGCACAATGAGATCTAATTTCATTGAAATAACCCAGAGGGAAGTAAGTGATACTAAATAGAAGGCAAGAAAGCTGATTAAAGACCCCAGTATTTACCAGAATCCCTCTCTTCCTTTATGAAAGTCCACCTCACCTGAGAGAGAGAAAAAAACAAAGTCTGTTTTAGAGGAAAGAGATAATAAGAGTGTGGTTTGTCTTTTGGGTGCTTGTAAAATTGTTAGGAAGTAAACGAAATAATCACTGTCTTAAAGATAAGAATCGTTAATATCTGCACTGATTCAGCAAACACCGTCACCTAGACAAAAGAGCAACCTTTAAATCCAGCTGGTTGAGCAAATCCTATCAAAGTAGCACATCATTTACTCAACTTTATTTGACTACAGAAGTTAAATAAATACAGCAAATGTTGTCTTTTAAATCTTGTTGAAATATTTCATTTTCAACTTCAGTCTCTTTTAAGTTTATGATTGTTTGAGATGGGTATAGAGAAGTCTCCATGTGCAATTTTACTGTTTACAGAGCAAAACCAAAATTGTATTGTGTGGCAACTCCCCTTAGTCATCTCAATTCTTCTTCACTAAAACTTGACAGAAGATTAATCAAGATTGGCATTGGCCTTACCTAGCTGGAGCCGTCCTGTTTCCCTTCAGTTAAGAGCCAAAGCTGATTCTCTATCAGGAGAATAGAGCAGAAAGATGGAGAATGGTTTCTTTCTCCCAATCCTGTTGCCTTGTTATGTTTAGCTCTACTCGCGGCTTTTCAGTAGATAATCACTGTTTTACTTTACTCCAGGCACCAGGACTTATTTTCATGTTTATCAGTGTTGTATACGCTATTGGGCATTTATAGGCATTTGCTTCTCTTTACCAAAACAGAAATATATTGTTCTTAGGCCCTTTCTCTCACATTAAGCAAATAAAACATCTATGCCTCAGTAAGCCTTTGTATCTCTTAAAGTTAGCCATGACATTCTATTGGGCCTAATGGAAGACCACTGTCTAATAATTAGATTTCACAGAGATGATAACCAGCAAGTTTTGTTCTTTTTTTTAATTGCTGAAAGTGTCCAGAATACTGCATTTAACTGCTGCAAAACATTAATAAGAGCTACTCTTTATTAATAAAAAACTTGCCCTTTTCAAGGCATTTGACATGCATTTACAGTTAATCCCCACCACAACCTAAAGATATGGTAATTAAACAGTTGTTGTTGTTGTTGTTACCTATCTACAGATAAGAAAAATCAGGATTTGGGTCAGACAGCCAATAAGTGGCAGAACCAGGATCAGAATCTAACTCCTCCTAACTCTGTTGCCCACATTGTCTTTTAATAAAGAGCTGCCTCTAAATACAGACTGTAGTTCAGCTGTAGAAATAAGTTTCTAAGTATTTACATCACTCATAATTACCCCTTTAAAATGTTATTTTCCAGAATATTAATAAAAACCTCCATCCAATTTTGATTACTAATTAATTGAAAAGTAGGAGAAAAAAAGCAGAAATAGGGGCTTAGTAAAAGGGAAAATACACCGACTGCATGCCTCCGTGGCACTAAGAAAATTGCAGTTCTTTTTGACCCCTTGCCAGAAATGAATAGGGTAATAGAAATGAAAGCAGAAACAGATGTGGGTAAGTCTAGGTGACCCGCCAAGTGACGATAATGTTCTATACAGATGTAGGCACAACTACATTGGATAAAATCCCCTTAAAGACATAGCGGTCTCCATCCACTAGGCACCAGACAACGAGGAAAGTTGTTTTCATGGGTGATTTTCTAAAGATTAGCTCTAAGGTTTGGTTTACAGAATTCCATTTCCTTCCTGAATTGTCTTCAGCTTCTTTTGCTAAGCATTATGGGAGCAAAGTCTTAACTGATTGCAAATGTTTCTGAAGCAAGTTTTTCCATGGGAGTTACAAGCTGGATTCAGCAGTGCTTATTCTTTCACAGTCAAATTGGGAAAGAAGGAGTGGGTAACAGCAAAATCTTCTCTTAGGGCATAATTGTAAAAAGTCATCAATAAGTTTGCTTTCTTTGTTTGTAGAAGTGCAGGATGCTCAAAGGGAACAGGTAAAATAAAGTCATAAAAAAAGTACTTGGACTCTAATTCCTTCTTGGCAAGAATACTTAAAGTGGTTTAGGAGTGTGACCCAGAAGAAGTATGAGTGGTTTCCAGAAAAAACAGTGTAAATGGCCAAACCAAGCAATCTACTTAAAGTAGGCAAAGCAGAGTTGGAGGCCATTATGAGTTTGAAGCAGGACATTATTTTCCTTCCTTCTCTCACTAGTGGACTTAAGTATTGAATTTTAATAGGGAATCAAAACCTGAATAGATTGCTGGGAAAAAATGAGCTTTTAGCAGTTATTCAGTTCTGTCATCTGTTGTGTATCTTCATTAAGAATTGAAATTCTTCAAAATAAGCTTTCCCATCAGGATTAAAGGAAAGAAAATCTATTATCTGTTCTCCCTGGATATTCCCACTTATATTTTCCAAGGGTCAAAAATCTTCATTAAAACGTGTAGCCTCTCTCAAATTGGACATTCCTGAGAAGGGCCTTATTTTATAAGGCATCTTCAGCAGAAAGACAGGAGGAATTTCCTTTACAAAGTAAAATTGTAAGCATAGCAAGTGGTCGATTAGCACATTAACCTAAAATATTTATCTGTTTTTTACTTTTAAGTAAAGGTAAAGCATGGAAGTTATTCCTAAGAGAGATCGCTCTTTTTTGTTCTCCAGATAATGTCAGAGGAGGTCACTTTCTCATAGCTCAACTGCAAGGACTTCATGGAAATGGAGGCTTTTTTTTCTTACTTCTTCAAAAGAGAGTAGACAAAATGTCCAAGGACAGCTCTGTGTTCTAACTGGCATCAAGGGAACTCACCCACTTTACTGTTAGCTATATTCTTCAAGCTGCTGATTTGTCTTTGGTCCTCCCTACACCATGCCACTTACCTGTGAAATCCCTCTCCCATCTTGGGCTCGCTCTCCAGAGGCCTAGACCTTCTCTTGGGGGCCTCCTTGGGCAAGTGTTGATTTGCTCCAGCAATGATACCACATCTGGGACAGCAACTGCAATTGGAGTCACCACCTGGTTAAGTTTACGATAATCTACTGTCATCCTCCAAGATCCATCTGTTTTTTGCACTGGCCAAATAGGAGAGTTGAATGGGGATGTGGTGGGAATCACCACCCCTGCATCCTTCAAATCCTTGATGGTGGCACTAATCTCTGCAATCCCTCCAGGAATCTGGTATTGCCTTTGATTTACTATTTTTCTAGGCAGGGGCAGTTCTAGGGGCTTCCACTTGGCCTTTCCAACCATAATAGCTCTCACTCTACAAGTCAGGGATCCAATGTGGGGATTCTGCCTGTTACTGAGTATGTCTATTCCAATTATGCATTCTGGAACTGGGGAAATAACCACAGAATGGGTCTGGGGACCCACTGGACCCACTGTGAGATGGACCTGAGCTAAAACTCCATCAATCACCTGACCTCCATAAGCCCCAACTCTGACTGGTGGACCACAGTGACGTAGTAGGTCTCCTGGAATTCACTGGTCTTACCATGTTCCCCATCACCCTGAAGCAGCTGGATTAATAGAACGGTGGAATGGCCTTTTGAAGACTCAATTATGGCCCCAAATAGGTGGCAATACCTTGCAGGGCTGGGGCAATGTTCTCCAGGAGGCTCTGTGCACTCTAAATCAGCGTCTTCTCTACGGTGCTGTTTCTCCCATAACCAGGATTCATGGGTCCAGGAATCAAGGGGTGGGAATGGGAGTGGCATCACTCACTGTTATCCCTAGTGACCCACTAGGTAAAGTTTTGCTTCCTGTCCCTGCAACCTTAAGCTCTTCTGGTCTACAGGTTTTAGTCCCAAAAGGAGGAGTGCTGCCACCAGGGCACACAACGATGATTCCATTGAACTGGAAGTTAAGATTGCCACCTGACCACTTTGGGTTCCTCTTGCCTGTGAATCAACAGGCAAAGAAAGGAATTACCCTGCTGGCTGGGGTGATTGATCCTGACTATCAAGGGGAAATAGGACTACATCTATATAATGGGAGTAAAGAAGAGTTTGCCTGGAATGCAGGAGATCCTCTAGGGCATCTTCTAGTACTGCCATACCCTTGATTAAAGTCAATGGAAAATTACAACAAACCAATTCAAGCAGGACTAACAATGGCCCAGAATCTTCGGGAATGAAAGTTTGGATCACCCCACCAGGCAAAGAACCACGGCCAGCTGAAGTGCTTGCTGAAGGTAGCGGGAACATGGAATGGGTAGTGGAAGAAGGTAGTGATAAAAAGGAACTTCAACCATGTGACCAGTTACAGAAACGAGGACTGTAATAGTCATGAACCCTTCTTCCTTGTTTTGTTATGAGTATGACTGTATATGTACACAAAATGAATTCCTTGTTTTCTTCCCCAACCTTTTCCCCTATCATATGAAAAGTTGTATTAATTTCATGTCATAATATTTAAGGATGTCAAGTTTAAGAGTGAATATTGCCCAAGGTCTTGCCCCATATTCTGTGGGGAATTAATGCGTTTCTGGTTGTACACAGGGGAGTTAAACATTGTTAGGTGGAAATATATATGTATGCTTGTATGTTATTGTTTTACTTGAGACTTAAGTATGGTTTAGGGTAATGTGTATAGTTGCCGAGTTGACAAGGGGTGGACTGTGATGGTTAGGCTAATGTGTCAACTCGGCCAGGTAATTGTGTCCAGGTATTCGGTCCAGCAAGCACTGGGCTAATTGTAATACAAGAGCATTTATGGACTTCGATCACCAGTGAGTTTACTGCATGGATGGCTGGTTACATCTGCATCAATCAGTGAAATTGGATCAAGAATGGATGATGCTTTTATCCATTCAGTTGACTGCCATAAAAGGGAACTGATTTCAACATTCAGAGAGAATTTCCCAGCTTGTCATTTGACAGCCAACTTCTCCCAGAAACTCATCAAGGACCCTTCATCTGTCTTTCATCGGAGCCCCTGGCTTGCAGCCTGCCTGTGGAACCTGGACTTGTGCATCCCCATGGTCACGTGAGAGACTCTTATAAAATCTTATAGTATTGACAGATATCTCCTGTTGATTCTGTTTCCCGAGAGAACCCTGACTAATACAACTTGTGAACTACATTTCTCTCTCCACATCTCTCTTACCCCTCAGATATGACACCCGGGGAATAAACCTCTAAATCTGTTCCTACAGGACCTACACTGAACTAGTTTTAAGAATGAGAGTGGGACTTAGAGGGCTGAGGTGAAGGCATTTTCCCATTGTTTCTGAAATGATTCCAAGTAGGTACTATTAATTTTGGTCAGCTCTGTATTTAGACCCTGTTTTGTTTTGTAAATTCCTGTGAGAATCAATCTCATAAGTGTTTTGTTGTTGTTGTCGTTTTTTTTGGATACTGGGCTGGACAGGCCCAACTCAACACAGCTATGGACACTCCAAGTCTGGGGCTTACAGAATTTGTGTCTTTGAGGCACACTATTGAATACTAGGTTGGGGGTGGGTAGCACTTTGGAAAAGGTGAATATCAGTTTGAAAAAAGAAAGAAAGTTTTTGAAAACTAAAAAACTCCCTGCGAAAACTGCACTCTTCATGAGGTCACTCTTTAGGGCCTTCAGTTCCAGTGTCTGCTTGAATAAAGGTTTTGAAAGCTTTGGTAACACTTTTGCATTCGTGAAGCAAGATTTTCACATGTTCTAGTAAATACTCTGCTTTTTGTTCCATTCTGGATTGAGTTTAGCCTGTCATCTCTTACTCTCAGCCCAGTGTACTTTATTCTATGCCATACTGCATGATAAGTCTCTCAGCATCCTATCCCCCAGCCGTTGCCATGCCGGTACACTTCCTCATTTGCAGCAAAGATAATTTTTACCAATCGAATAAAAAGTAACAATTAAAATTTTACACACTGAGCCCAAACTACACCTATAAAGGATTTGCAATATACCAGAGTGCTGCAACCAGTCACAAGCCTTTCCTCCCGAAAGCCCTCACTTTGTGGCCCTCTCCAGCGTCGGCTTGAAGGAGTACCTCAGGAGTAGGCATTTGAGTGCCAGCAGCCTGTGCCTCTGTGGATCGTTTCCTAGCCGATTCTGGTCAAGAACAGTGAAAAATCGGAGGTTTTACTCTACTTGCAACCTTACAAGTAAGCCTGACAAAGTTTGAGGGATACTGGTAGACAACACAAGATTCCTGGGTAAGACAAAGCATCAGCTATTACTCAGAATAATAACAATGATTAGTGTATAAAGAAAATTTTTGCCAGTTCCCTGAGCCCCACAGAAAGATGCAAAGAAGCCTGGATGACGTCTGTACATGTGATGGGTTGCATTATAAGACAGGAACCCTGAGTTTAGGGAGCTCAAAAATCTTTATAACAGGCAGTAAGCAAAGTAAGTCCTTTGCTCTGGAGGGTAACATTATCTTATGCTGGGCTGGAAGCACGCCTGGCGTTTGCTCCAGGGGGAGATTCTAGCTCTATCTTCTAAGACTATTTGCTTTACTAACACCCTCGAATATATAGTCCAGAATAAAAGAGCAATCAGTGCTTCCCTGGAAAACTGCAGAAACACAAGACCCACAGAGAATTGTATCCAAACATTTCTCTTTGTTTAAGATGGAGCTGGTAATACATTATTTTTAGGATAAAGGTGAGTTGAATTATTTCCAGCTAGGACTCTAATTTTATCCTAAGCCATGCTGTCTTTCTGTAGTGTACTTATTCCTGGTTTGGTACATCAAGGAAAAGAAGAGAGGGACACAAAGAGTTGTTCTTGTGTGCTGAATATACTCAAGGATTCGTGACTTCTTGGTTCTCAGTAAATGTTGAGTAATAGAAGTAAATGGTTCTCCCCGAAACCGTGATCATTCTCTTCAGGTTGTTGCTCCTGAGTTCATGCCTTCGTGAAATCGTAGCGGCCAGCGTGCTTTGAGTGTTGGCTTTCCAATGTTCAAACGTTACCTAACCACTGTAAGATCATGAAAAGTTTTCTACCATCCTCCCCCACAAAGCAGAACGTTAACCTCAGCACTACAGGTAGATTCTAGCTTCAAAAATTGATGCTTTAATAGTCACTGAGAAAATCCATTTATAGACTGGAAAAGCCATTATTGTTTTGGCAGTTCATAAGTTTATAAAATTAACCTTATAACTAATTAAAGTGATATAATGAGTTTTAAACTTCAGCAGACTGAAAATACAAAGGAGGGGAACTTTGTACAAACTGAACCATTAAAGGGGACTTATTTGAAGAGTGTAGAGGGAAGAGTAATTAAAACAATGTCTCGAGTTCAAAGGGGCTCCAGGTTAGTTTCCTCTCTGAATAAAATGTTTTCTCAGTGGGTTCCTGGGACCATGAGAACTTAATTTTAAATGATAGTTTTATATATTCTAGGAAATGAAAATATCAATACAATAATTAGCTCCCCCTCTTTTGCATTATATTTTCCTCTCCCCAAGATGGATCATATTGGGCAGTTAGACTTGACGCAGACTTCTCTCTGTTAACCAGGAAAGGGCCGCCTGATGAATGCTCTACGAGAACACAGGTTTGGCAGATAAAAAGGACAGGGAAAAAAGGACTGCATTGCGGTCGGATTTGAACTAATTTTCCCCAGGGAAATGGCCAGCTTCAGCCTTCTCTTTTGTGAGTTTTCAGCCTACCATTACAATTCTGGGTCTTCACCATGAAGTAAATAATTTTCAAGTTGTTTTCATTTTAGGAAATAAAAACACCCTGAGAGGATTTAGAGAAAATAGCCATGTTCATCAGAGACACCCAGCTCCACAACTCTTTTTCTCTGTGCAATTCTTAGGGAGACTTTGTCCTTGTAGTCTTTATAGGGGTGGGATTTCACATGCAGTTTCAATAGTATATACGTATTCATTTTAGGAATTAAGTCCCATATAAAATGCAGAGAAATAAATGGCCAGTATTTTGGGGGCATAAACTTTCTTAAAAGATAGTTTTCCCCTCTTTTCTGTGTATATTACTGAATTACACAGTACTTTTTTTTTTCTTTTAAAATTAAATTTCAGTTGGTTATGAAACTGTTTCTCTAAGGATCATCTTTTTCATATAAGTTTCTATCTAAAGGCTGTAATTTATTGGGTCTCTAGAAGGATTTTCTGCTCATCACATATAGTACTTTTCTTCTCTACTCATTATTGTGTATCTTTTCAATTCAAATGCACTTCCTCCTTGTGGTAGCATTTATGGAGCATTAGCATTATGCTAGTTAGCAGGGACATTACAAAGGTGAACATTGTTTAGGAGTTGAGGAGTTTATAGTCTAGAACTAAGCTATCCAATATCGCAGCCATCAGCACCTGAAAATTGAAATGTGGCTAGTGTGAAATTGAATTTTAAATTTTATTTACTTTACCTGATTAAAATATTTCTGATTTTTTACATTGATTATATGTTGAAGTTATTTAAGAAACAGGTTCTAAAATTATTTATTTCATCTGTTTAAAGTTAGCAAATTAAAGTATAGAATAAGCAGTTCAATTTTAGTTTCAGATAAACAAGGAATAATTTTTAGTATAAATATATCCCTGTGTTTTATCTGGCAACTGTACCTGTTTCTTTTTACTTTTAAAAATCCATATGCTAGAAAATTTACAGTGATATAGGCAGCTCACTTTATATTTCTATTGGAGAGTACTAGTTTAGAGTAAATATTGTAAGTTTGCCTGCCTTAGTATCTAAGACTTTTTAAACAAGGAATTTTGTCTGTTGTGTTTACTCAAGGTATGGAATAACATAAATGCAGGTGATTTTTCTGATGTAAGATTTATAGCATACTTTTTCCTGGGAGCCAAAGTGGTTGATTTTAGAAGAGTTATTTAAAATTAGAGGAGAAAAATGTTCAGGTACTGGGGTTTTCTTCACAACTCCTTACATTTTCTCAATCCATCATTTCTTCTTTTCCTTTACTTCCATCCTCAACCACATGTCCATGCACTATCATTTCAGCAACACTATGGCTGCTACCATAAAATCCATTCCTCTTTGGCTTTTCATTGCACCCATTTGGTATGTAAGTTAGCACCTGTTTAACCCAAAGATTCTTGTACTTGCTTCCAAACTGCCCCGCAAGATTGTAGAAGGTTACACAGCACAGTTCATTGGATCTATAAATGTACAATTAGCAACTGCAAATGGGCCTTTTTACCTGCTACACGTATTTGGTCAATTCCCACCCCCATTTTCTGAAAAGACATTTCCAAACTTCTCTGTTCTCAGTAATCCTCCAACTTTACCTTTTCCATTGCTCCCAGAAAATTTTTTGCAGAGAAAACAGAGGCTATTAGATAAGACTGGGATCTCTCATCTTCCCATTTCCAAGCATACATGTATGCCTACATTTGTATCACATCTGTATCTAGTCTATTCAATAAAGGAGCTATCTGCATTCTCCTGAAGCCTATCTCCTCAACAGCACTTTGTATTTGTACACTATTTCCATCTCCTCCTCTGTACCCCAGCCCCTCCCCTCCCCACCCCACCATCTCATTACATAGGAGATTGGCTTGCACCCATCACTGCACTATAAGAGTTCTTATTAAGATCAATACTGGCCTTCAGGTCTCTAAATCCAATGGCCATTTTTAACCTCATTTTGACCTTCCTGCAGCATTTGACACTTGTTTGATTTTGCTAAGCTGTTCAAAGCAGATATCATGAAATGTGTTGGCTTTAACAAGGGGAATTTACTAGCTAACAAGCTTACAGTTTTGAGGCTGAGAAAAATGTTTAAATCAAGGTGTCATCTTGTGATGCTTTCCTACTTACAATAGGTATACATCCAGAGGAATGGGTTAGCTTTAAGAACATGATTTTCTGGGGTACATACAGTTCCAAACCACCACACTTTACCCTCCAGACTCCAAAAAGATATGTTCTTTCCATATACAAAATACATTCGTTCCGTATCTCAAAAGACTTAAATCATTTCAGTAACAATGCTAAGTGCAAAGTCTCAGCAAAATCAGTTATAGGTGTGGTCTGTCCTGAGGCACAATTCCCCTCAGGCTGTGGACCAGTGAAAACTATACAACAAATTATCTGCTTGCAATATACAATGGAGGGACAGTCATAGTATAAACATTCTCATTCCTATAGGGAGAAATTGTTAGGAAAACCCTGTAGGGCATACTCCATTATATTTCAAGGTCTATGAAAGGAGATTTTCTCCTTGGGCCTGATACTTTCCAAGTGCTTGTGCAGCAGCCATGCTCTCCTCAAACACTGGGGTGAAGGCTCCAACATCTTCAAGAATTGGGGTGATGACCAGGCTTTCAGCTCCACCCTTGTCAAGAACTGGGGTGATGACCAGACTCTCCACAATCCCCCAGTCATCTAAGAAAACTGGGTTGGTAACACTCTTCCTGAACAATGGGGCTGTGGGCTTGTCCTCTCCAAGTAGTGGGGCATACTCACATATGGGAAGGCTCGCTCTCCTGGCCCAAGAAGTTGTCTTTTGTCCAAACCTCAGCTTCCATGGTTCCACCTTTGAAGTCACTAGCAGTGTTTCTGTTCATACAGATCTTGCAAAAAACTTGTTGGTTTAGCGTGTAGTACAGAGGGATCCCAACCATCAGACAAAAGAACTTTCCACAGATCCTTTCTGGATAACTGCATTTCCAATCCTGACTTGCCCTAAAATGGCTGACTAGTTCCATGTTCAGTTAAACCCTCACATGAAGCACTATTCTCTGGGGTCACATTTTCTGAAAGCTCAGAATTTTCTAAACCATAAAGTTCTGGTTTCTTTGTACCCAGGAGTTCTGTTCTCAGCCTATCCCTTTCTCATTGCATTTTACTACAAGCTGCAAAGAGAAACTAGGCAGCACTTTCTACAATTAGTTTGGAAATCTCCTCAGCTAAATATCCAAGCTTGTCACTTTCAATTTCTGCCTTCCATCTGACATCACAACTCAATTTTGACAAGTTCTCTGCTACTTTAAAACAAGGGTCACCTTTCTTCCAGTTTATAATGACACATTCATCATTTCTAAGGCCTCATTGGAAGTACTTTTAGCATCCATATTTCTACCAACAGTCTCTTCAAAGCTATCTAGGCATTTTCTATCAAGCACCTCACAATTCTTCCCACCTCTACTCATTACCCAGTTATAAAGCCTTTTTAATATTTTTGGTATTTCAATAGCAGTACCCTACTTCTGGTACCAAAATCTATTTTATGTTGCTCAGCTGCTCAAAACAAATACCATGAAATGTATTGGCTTTAACAAGGGTAATTGGTTATCTTTTAAGCTTACAGTTTTGAGACCTAGAAAAATTTCCAAATCAAGGTATCATCAGGTTACACTTTTTTTCCCAAAGACTGGCTGCTGACAATCCTGAACTCCTCTGTCACATGGCAAGGCACATGGCAGCATCTGCTGGTCTCTCCCTTCTCTTCAGGTTTCCTTGCTTTCAGCATCTTGCTTCCATAGCTTTCCCTCTTTTTGTATGAATTTCATTCTCTTATAAAGGACTCCAGTAAAAGGATTTTGACCCACATGGCCCACTCCTTAACTGAAGTAATCTAATCAAACAGTCCTACTTACAATAGGTTTACACAAATTAATCCACAGTAAGGGATTAATTTTAAGAACATGATTTTCTGGGGGTTCATACAGCCAAACCACCGCAACACTGTTGCTCATTTCTTACTTCTTGAACATGGTCATCCCTTGACTGTCTGGACACAGTTTCTTCCTACCTCTTTGTTGCCACCTTTATTATCTTTACAGGTTCATCCCCCTCTCTCCTGAGTTTTTAAAAATGGGGATTCCTCAATGCTCAGTGCCCTTCTCTCTTTTCATTTGGTACTCTATCCCCAGGCTCTGTCATTATGCCCATAGCTTTCACTATCATACATATGCAGATGATTCATAAAGGTACAGCTCCAGTACACCCCAGACCCCCATTTTGATTTACTGTCTCAGCTTTGCTGTCTCAGGTTTAGTATGTCAAAATATGACATATTTTAATATGACACATTTCTCCTTCTTCCCAAACCTAGTTCTCTACAAGCAGTATCTGTTCCAATGAACCCTTCCCCCCTCACCTTCGGACTTACATTGCACTCTGACTGACATCTCTCAAAGCCTCCTCCAATGTTTTTCCCATTAAATGTCTTGCACATTTAATTTCATCTTTGTGTCTGCTTCTTTTTGGAATAGCACACAAGGCAATCAAACACCTTCATTGGAAGATGAAACAACAAAAGATATTTCTAATACCATAGTAGAACTCATTCAGAGCAGTCCCTTTACTTTTAGGGGCAAAGATGTTGAGGTTTGGAAATCCCTGATTGGAATGAACTGAAAGAGATCTGTTGCCTTCAATGTCCATAAACATAAACACTGTTACTCTGCCTCACCTGTTTCACAGCTGGCAAATGAAGAATTTCCTCAGAGGTAGACAATGGCTCTATTCCAAATATGTCTTTTAGATTTTTTCAAAGGTTAATTTTTAATATAAACTTTAATGACATGTAACATACACACAGAAAATTGCACAAATTGTGTCTAGCTCAATGAATGTTCACAAAGTGAACAAATCTTTACAACCAGCTCCCACAGGAATTAGAACATTCCCAGCACTACAGAAACTCCCCTAGACCCCCTTCTCAGGCATGACCCCTCCTTTCTCTCCAAAGGAAACCACAATCCTACTTCTAACATCAAAGGCTAATTATTGATTTACATTTATGAAATGGATCAAATCCATTTTTTTCATAGATTTATAGTATCCTGAATGAGTATGTGTATGTATCTACAGAAGTTCTCCATGAAACCCCCAGAAAACATTTTGTTCATTCTTTCAGTGCTAGAGTCAAGATCCTTTCCTTACCTTGACCTGGTAATATTTCAGGAGAAAGACATGATGTCTCTGCCAGAAATAGGGTATGGCACGTTCATTCTGCTGTGAAACTTTGGAAAAGTTACTTATCATATGCTAGATTCATCTCTCTCATCTGTGAAATGGGTTAATAATATTACATAGTAAGATTGCCATCATCATGTACTAAATAAGTTAATGCATATAAAAGTCATCCTGGTGCCTAGAACACAGTCTGACTTCAATGAATGCTAGTTTTGATTATTAGTACAATATACCAAATTTCATACCAATTTTTTTTAAAGAGGTTATGTGCTAAGTTACTGACTTTGTCTCCAAACTTGGTCAAATTACTTAGCTTTTAAGTGAGTTTCTCCACCTTTCAAGGGAGACAGGGGGTGAAGTATGAATTAATTGTTTGTTTTTGTTAGCAGTTTCTACTCTATATTGCTTATTCAGTGATGTTGCTAATGAATTCCAATGGAGAAACTGTTCTTACCATGATCTATCTACAATGACCTCCATGTTGCTAAATCCAATAATCAATTTTCAATTCCCACCTCTCTTGACCTATCAGTACCAGTTGACCAGCTAAACAATTTATCCTCCTAGTGTACTTTTTTTACTTGGCTTTACTTCAGCTCAATGACCTTTGGCCAGAATGAGTCACATGGCACCATCCAACTTCAAGAAAAGTTTGAAAAGTAAGGGGCCCGTGGATATTCAGGGAGCACAGCCTGCCTCTGCCACATATTCTGAAGCATTTACCAAGCCCATTTTATTTCCCTTGTTTCCATGACGTTGGGGTATGTCTCACTGTGCCTCACTTACACACTGATCACGTTATAAGCATACACCTCTCAGGAAGCATTCTCCAAAAGAACACACGAACAAAATGTTCCTAAAGGAAACATAGGAGGAAGGAAAAAAGAAGTAGGGGACACTTACATGATGGCCAATATATCTAAGAGGCGCTATGGGATAAGCACCACTTCCTAGCTGGTTGACTCTGTGCTTCAGTTACCTTATCGGTAAAGGCAGGAGTGATAATAATAGCGCCCAACTCTTCAGATTGCTTTGAGGGTAAAATTAATATATATGAGGCACTGAGAACACTGTCTGGCACATGGGACACTTAATAAATGCTAGCTATTATTATTTCATGGTTTGTACAATTAAATTCTAAATAATAGAGAACTGAAAAGAAAAGTTATAGTACATTTATAAAATTTTAAATTGTCTCCCATATACAACCTAGCGTAATGAGGAAGAGCCTCATTTTAATATGTTCTATTACTGGAAAACATAAAAAAAAACAAGAAACAACAACAGAATTTGCTCTTTCTCTGCACATGTGGCACATTGGCACTTAAAACATGCTTTGGAATCGCATACCACATTGCATTATCGAAACTCTTCTCATTCAGTAGGAAGGGACTGTGCTGAGGGTATGGAGGCTGAAGGGATCTTTTAGAGGACTGGAGGTGGGGTGGGAAGGGGCACTCAGGCCCTCCCCTGCTGATGTGGCTCTGGGATGCTGACTTTTCTTCTAAGTTGTCAGAGGGAAGGTATTTTTGCAGCGTTCTTTCCCTCTTCATTTCCACCAAGGAAGAGCAGCCGAGGCAAACGAGACAGAATCTCTTTCCAATTACATAGTATGCATATTTCATTTTAGCCGCCGCCTGTGAGAAACCTGATACTGAATGATTCAGTGGTGCCGAGGCAAAACCTGCCTACAAAAGATTTGGGGGTACATTGGTACATTTCCAGAAGATTATTTGGTATGGTAGGCTAATTACCAGAGTGAAAGGCTTAAAACTGTAAGTTGCTATGAAGAAGAAATTACAGCCATAAATACAGTCCCAAATTACTCTTGAAGCACAAAATGGTAAACAAACAAACATACAAACGAACAAACAAAAAACTTGTGTCGAATCAGTCCGGCTTCTTAGACTGTACTTGTTTTGAAGCGGAGAAGGCAGAGCTTTCAGAGGAGAGGTGATTTAGCTGGTGGCACTTACCTGCTAACTTTTCCTTCAAGTGAGGATATATGTGAATCGAGTAAAGGTACATGTGAATCAATTCCCTTTGCTTCACATCATCATATAACTCTTAACTCTTCATAAATGCTTCCTGAGGGAAAAGGTCAAGTTGAAATTTTCCCTTGTGCTGAACTAAGTAAAATATCAGCCAAAACTCAAGCCAACATTCTTCTGAATAAGAGTCTAAACAATGTGAGTTATGCTTTCTGTTCTTATCCTTTTCATCCTTGCATCTTTTCTCCTTGAATCCTCCTTCCTTTCTCTCCTTTGGTGATGCCTTCTTGCTCTCTTTTTACATTTTTTCCCCCTTTCTCCCTTGGAAATCCTTTGATAGCATATAACGGAGCAGATATGATGCAGGGTGCTGGGGAAAGGGTGGGAGATGGGGAGGGATAAAAAAGGGGGAAGACTGTTTCTCTGTCCTCAGGAAATACCCTGTCTTCTGGGGTGCTTCATATGCAAATACATCCTTACAACCTCGTGTGCCTAGAATGGGGCTTTCAGTCATGCTGAAGTTTAGGTCTCCTTGGTGTCTTGATTAGGAATATAGAACAGCGTCAATTCCTACTCTGCTACTTGCCAATTTGGTGGCCTGTGATAAGTTACTTAAATGAGTGAAGCCTTAGCTTTTCTGATCTGCACGATAGGGATGATTCTATTTTTCAGGTCATAGGTTAGACATGAGGATTAAATGAATGATTGCATGCAAAAAGGTTAGGGAAAATTGTAAATGGTAGCTATTGCTGTTATTATTATTAATTATTGTTAGGCAATAGAAAGTCTTTGAAGGCTTTTGAGCAAGAACTAACATGATCAGATTTGTGTTTGTCAAACATAACTTGATTAGTTGAAGATCATAAATAAGGAGGAGCTTCAAACACACAGGAAGATGAGTGAGCAGTCTGCTATAGTAATAATAGCTGTACTCTGGTAATGCTCGTGTGAGGAAGGATGGATGGGACCTCAGGGGATGAAAAGGAGGAGGAGGAAAGATTAGATTGATGGAACCAGCAGGTCTTGGATCCCAGGCAGATGTATGGAGCAGTAGAGGAGTCAAAGCTAATTAATGGTGATGCCACTAACAAAGCCAAAAAATTCTCTAAACTCTATATAGGTCAATGAAAAATAATAAGGTATCCTTATTTTGGTTTTGAAGTCCCAGGAGAATATTCAGGTGGAGATGCCCACAGGGTAATTTGAAACATAAGTGTAGAGAAGTCATCAAATTTCAACATGTACTTGCTAAGCACTTACTATGTGCTAGTTACTCTGTGAGACACTGAATATAGAATGGTTATAAAAAGACTTAATCACCACTTTACTTTCTAGCAGGAGAGAAAGATGTAAAATAAATACTAACACTTTTAAATATATAACTAAAATTGTATAAGTTAGGTGAAGGAAAATTATATGGTGCTATGAAAATATCTACTAGGAGGCACTAATTTAGTTTGGGAGGTCTGGAGAGGCCTCTCAGAGGAGGTTTAAGCTGTGACTGAAGGATCAACTAGAGTTGGCTGAGTGTAATTAATTCTAGACTATAACTGCCATGAGGGCAGAAACTTTGTTGCTCACCATCCTATCCCTGGTCCTTTGAGCAGTGCCTGGCAAGTGGTGGACACTCAATATGAATTTGTTTAAAAACTTGGTGGAAGAACAAATGGAAGGGATGAATTGAGAATGCCCTGGGAGAATACATGGAAGAGGCCTAAAAATAACCCTTTAAAGAGTATCAGTATTTACGGAATAGTGTAAATTAAAGTTTCTGGAGGAAATCAAGATTGGCCAGACAAGGGGGAGGGAAATGGGATGTGACAGTTAGGAATGTATTTAGCTGCAAGTAATAGAAAACCTGATCACAATGGCTTAAACAATTAGGAAGGTTGTTTTATTCCCTCTCTCCACAGAATAAGAAGTCTGAAGGTAGGAGTAATTGCTGGGACTGCTTCAGCAGTTTACCAACATCAGCCCTAATTTTTGCCATTCTCTTGGCCTTTCCCTCATGGTTGTAGGTTGGATGTTGCTGTTTTAGGCATCACATCTCCATTTCAGCAGAAGGAATGAGATAGAAGAAGGAGTGCTGCTTTTGTATTGCAGGAGCGTTAGTATAGACTTCAGTGTACATCTAACTGGTCATAGCAGTACCTCTAGATGGAAGGTAACAAAGGAGAAGGGGTTGGAAATGCATACTGGGGCACTCAGTCAATGATGTCTGCTACACTAAGCAAATTAATGTCTACAAAATTGAGGGAGAAGAAAGTTTCAAGAAGAGGAGTTGGCAACAAAATAAAATGTCAGCAAGGTTAAGAAAGATGAGCTCTGAAATGAGACTATGGATTTGACATTTAGAAGGGCAAAGACCCTGCCCATCACGCTCTCTGTTGCAGTCCAGGCACCTTCCCCAGCGTCTGGGACAGAGTAGGCAATTAATCACTGACTAGGGAAATTAATCTGGCTATGGTGTATTAGATGTATTGCATGCATAAAGGTCTGTATTGATCATTCAGTATAAATTAAATTCTAATTTTCTCTAAGTAAATACTTTCTGGAAAGAGTAAGCATCTAGAGAGTTATCCTTCATATGTACATCAGACACCAGTTAAAAGGAATAGACTAGAACTTAAAAAATATTTCCCTAAAGCTCAATGAAGCAAGAGAAAGGAACTATTTGGAAGAATTTTCTCTCTTCTAAAATTTTAGTTGCAGTTTTAGTAGGCAGAGGTGGTCTGTAGTCACAGAAAAGCTGTTTACATATCATTATAGCTATTTATTTACAAATAACTTCTTGTAGGAAGGATTTTAAAAGTTTTCCATGTTGTAGGATGATAGGAAAATTCCCATGAAAGACATTTACGTTATCAAACATATTCACTTAGTATCTTTTATTTGGGTGACATTTTAGAGTTTACAAAGCATATTTAAATAAACCATCTCATTTGATGCTCTTAGCAATATGGGAGGTGATTAGGGTAAGTGTCATTAACATCCCATTTTATCGTTGAACAAAATTCAAGAGAGCTTAAGTAATTTACTCAAAATCAACGCACATAATTAGAGACTGAGCCAGACTCTAATGTGGTTTTTGATTCCTAATTCAGTGCTCTTCACCAAATAAAGTTTGCTTCTAAACACATTGAGTGAGTGATTGAGTTTTTCATAATGGAGAAAAATTATCATGTGGAACCCCAAAACTTGTAGGTGCATCTACCTTCTGTGGAATGAGATGCATATTTCATATCAATGGGCTAACAAATTTGTGAAATGCTCCCTTCTATTTGCAGAGACTGCTAAGCAAGGATGATAGGGGAGCAGCTTTTCTAGACTAATGAAAGTGTTATTTGGAAGCCATGCTTTATTCAGAGACCCTGTGTTGCAAAACTTCTGAATTTAGCCTCCAGCTAAATTATGATTGGGGGGGGGGAGGGTATTATAATTCTGCTTGCTTTCCACCTATGGCGTTTTTTTGCACACAGTCAAAAATTTAATGTCCACAGCGTTAGTTTAGTTGAAAATCAGAACAGCCTTCACAGAAGAGGTAAGTTATAGGTACCTTGATTTAAAGCCTGATTAGGCTCTCAGGATTCAGCACTTGTATTCCTCAGGGAGCACGGCTCCCAGCCTTGAGTCATTTCACCTTTCCTTACTCTTTCACACTGCTACCTTAATTTCAAGATTGAGTTTTACCTGATTTTCCTCCTTTGTTCTAAACTCTTCTGCTGTTCCCCGTATGCAATTAATCCATGTGCTCTACGCCCTTCTGGGGAAGTGCTGATATATTTACTTGGATGATTTCCGCTCCCTGCCGCAGCTTCCTTCTGGCCAATGACATGATAATGTCCATATCTTCTTAGGAAGAAAAGCACTAACTATAAATCTATATATGGTCTGTAATTCCTGGGTTTTAGTTTGTGAGAGAAAAAAGATGATGAAGAAGAGAATTCACCTTTCTGCAGAAGATACATATATTGTAAATTATTGCCCATTTGATTTGACAGAGTCGAAGTTTGTGGACCTTGAGGCTAGAAGCAGGACTGAGCTGCCTGGCAGCTAAATGAGAGCTGCTGATCCAGGTGAGCAGTGGAGCTGAGGGACTCACTTGTCACTAGGTGACTTGGAGATTACGATTCTGTGTGTTCTGAGAAGCCTTGCAGGGGGACGTGTGCAATAAATCAAAAGTAATCATGTCCTGGGAAGAACAACAGTTGTGTTTACATCCATAAGGGGTTATGCTGACCCTCCCTAGTGGCCCTTCTGAAAGTATTGGACTTGAGTACTTGCTAATGGTTCATCTGACAAAGCTTTTGAGTCCATTTATTAAAGTTTTAAAGATTTATTTTATACCTTTCTTTCAGGGTTCAGTTAATTCATTCACTC
>PVKH010002484.1:7529-27153 GCA_004027955.1 Chaetophractus vellerosus
CCTGCCCGTGGCGGCTTTTGCCTGTCCGTGGCAGCTTTTTGCCCTGCCCACGGCGGCTCCGGCCCGCCCATGGCGGCTTGCCATTCTCAAGGCGGTCTGCCCGCTAGGAGAGGTCCCCGGGAACCGAACCCAGGGCCTCCCATGTGGTTTCCCAGCGAGCTCTTTATCCACTGAGCTATCTAGCCGGGCCCGGAAAATTCTTAACTGTAATCCTTAACTTGGCTCTAGACTAGGGTTTCAATTTAAAAATATAAGTCTGACTTCTAGTGTGGCAATTTTACAATGTGATCATGTTTTTCCTGAGAAACCATGAAGAGAGTGTGGTTCTTGTAGAGAGTCAGGTAAAGCTGAACAGGAAGAGAGAGAAATGCAAGATGGGTAGGCTTGGAAATGTTGCAAAACCTTTGAGACTATTTTAGAGTTAAAATTTTGTTTTCAAGGCCTCAGCATACTGTTTGTTTGATGTTTGTCTCCTAACTTCTCTAGAGCTTCTCTTTTTTTCTAAGAATTATTTTATTTATTTATTTCTTCTCCCCCCCGCCTCCCCCTCCCCATTGTTTCTGCGCTCCCCGTCTGCTCTCTGTGTGTTCTTCTGTGTCTGCTTGTCTTCTCTTTAGGCAGCATCGAGAACGGATCCTGGGACCCTCCGGAGTGGGAGAGAGGCGCTCAATCTCTTGCGCCACCTCAGCTCCCTGGTCTGCTGCGTCTCTTATTGTCTCTCCTCTGTGTCTCTTTTTGTTTCATCATCTTGCTGGGCCAGCTTTCTGTGCGGGTCAGCACTCCACATGGGCCAGCTCTCCATTCAGGCCAGCTTGCCATGTGGGCCAGCTTGCCTTTCACCAGGAGGTCCCAGGAATCGAACCCTCGGCCTACTATATGATAGACAGGAGCCCAATTGTTTGAGTCACATCCGTTTCCACCTGGAGCTTGTCTAGATGTGTTAATTTATTGATTTGCACATGACAGAAATTCCTCATAATGGCCTTTGCTATTCTAGGTTTTAAAAAAGTTTTGGTATTTATCAAGAAAAGCGCAAGAGTTGTGATAGCACAATTTAAAATAAGATTTAGAAGTTCTTCAAAGGAAAGGTTGAGACTTTGACATATACAAACCATCACATGCAGGAAAGAGGCCACTAGCATTGGTCAACAGTGTGTTCTTGCACATAGTGTTTTAGGATCCCCGACCAAAAAGAGGCAAGGAAGGGGCTATATGTTCACAGACCCAACGATCATTGGCCTGGAATATGAACTAAACTAAGTGACTTTCTCTCACAAATTGACAAGACAGAGGACCTGAAGCAAAGCTTGACCAATGCTTATTTACAAATTGGAATCCAGTGTAATGGTCCTCAAATCATTAGCCCTTTGATTATGCTTAGTTTGGATTGGAAGCTTATCAAGTCTATGATGACTCCACCCATTCATAACAGTACACTCTCTTTTACATTAAACAAAAAAAGACATTACAGGACAAAATGAAAGCTTATGAAACAAGGCCATACATACATACAAAAACAATAAAAGCAAAGCAAACAGCAGTAGAATAAGCAGGTTAGTAGTAAAAATATTTACCAAATGATGTACCTCTAAGACAAGAGGTTTAATAACCTTATATAAAGATCTAAGTCTAATTACCAAATGATACAACTCTAAATCAAAAGGTCTGATTAGTTTGTACAATGGCCTGAGAAATACAGAGACATGCTTCATTACAAAGTCCTACGATAAAAAATAAACTGAGCAACAAGAGCCCAATGAAACTAGCCAGAACCCAAATCATTGTTGAGACTGACACATCTAGCAGCAGATATGAGACACAAATTAACTTCAGAGCCCAGTGGATGCACCTGCTGATTCAAAGATCCTGTGGAGTGCTATCAAGTGAGGGTCTTCAAAACGATCTCAGTGGAACCTCCAGAACTGTCAAAGTATGATACAAACACCACTCAGTATCTGAAATTGAAAGGCAGATTGAGTTTACTGCTTACTATCGTAAGAGAAAGCTATACTTGCCAGGCACAGTCTCCTCAAGCAGAGCAAAATGATAATGTATATATGAATTTGGGGCAGAGTGGATTGTAGGATTTTCGGAGATGTAGTGAGTTGCCATCATCTGTAGGATGGCAACTCAGATGATGTTACCAGGTGGGACTGCTAGTGATTGGCACTTAGAAGTATGTTTATTAGAGTGAGTCCATCTCTGATTGCCTGACTTTCAGTAGTGAGGGCTGATTCTGTTTAGTTGGTTTGCAAATGTATATTTACAGAGTTGTGTTGTCCTTGATCAACTGAAGAGGTTAAAACAAGTAACAGAGCTCCTTGTTACCATAGCTACAGAACAATCAGTCTTTCCCTAACTTTGTGAGAACATTTTTATTCTCACCCTCCTGGAGACTTCTTTTATTGGGAAAGGTCATTTCTCACTTGAACATCCAGATTCTTCCCTTGGATTACTGTGACAATCAGAATATAATGGCCTGGTCTAGTCTGAAAAGCACGTGAAACCACACTTGTAAGGTACGATTCTTAATTCCTTAACTTCAATACCCACAATTGATATTAATCTCTTAATTGTCTGTGATATTAATAGGGAGGTGAAGCAGAAAGATTAGAGGAAATATAAGAACATGCCAGATTTATAACTAATCAGAAAATAGTTATTTAGCACATAAGCATTTTGGAAAAATTAGAAGTCTAAGACATGATTACCTGTATCCCTAATTGAATGTTCACTTTGTATTATTTTTTTACCCTATTTCCTCTGGTTCTGTGAATTTACTAATGAGCATGTTGAGCCATTATAATAAGTAATTGAATACTATTTTCCAGACTTGATTAACTGCTTTATTGCAATTATTGATTAGCAGAGAACAAAGAGTTAAGGAGTCCATATGTTAGAAAGTCACAGGATGATCAATCAAATCTATCATTAGAGGACATTAGAAACCTGAAATTTCCAAAACAGCAAAGATCCTCCTCACAGTTGGAACCTCTATTGTCCCAGAGGTAATACTTTGAGTAATGATACTGTTTCTTCTGTCAAATGGCTTGGTGTTGAATGCAGCACAAAAGGAGGGCTCAGCAAAATGATCAACATTTTGCAGCAAGATAATAGCAATGTGTGATTTTATGAAGAACGCGAAGTTCTATGACTAAACTTTATAGTTCTTGACTCAGAGGAAACCATATATAATTAAACCCAGATATATGATTTGCAATTATTTTGTCCCATTATTTAGGTTATCTTTTCACTTTCTTTTTTTTTTTATTTTTTAAAGATTTATTTATTTTTATTACATATCTCCCCTCCCCCCACTGCAGCGAGGCACCAAGACTGGTCACTGCGCAGGCGCGGCTTTCTCTGCTTGTGGGTGGCTTCTGCTTCCATTCACGGCCGGCTCTCAGTTCGCGGGTGGCTGGCTGCGCTCCATTTGCGGGTGACATGCCCTGCCCATGGTGGCTTTTGCCCTGTCTGTGGCAGCTTTTTGCCCTGCCCATGGCGGCTCTGCCCCGCCCATGGCAGCTTGCCATTCTCAAGGCGGTCTGTCCACTAGGAGAGGTCCCCGGGAACCGAACCTGGGGGCTCCCATGTGGTATGCCGGTGCCCTATCCACTGGGCTATCCAGCCGGCCCCATCTTTTCACTCTCTTGGTAATGTTCCTTGATGCACAAAAGCTTATAATTTTGATTAAGTCCAATTTATCAATTTATTTTCCTTTAGCTACTGTGCTTTTTGTGTCATATCTAAGAATCCGTTGCCAAGTCTAAAGTCATAAAAATGTCCTCCTGTTGTCTTCTAAGAGTTTGATGGTTTTAGTTCTTATATTTAGGTCTTTGATCCATTTTAAGTCAATTTTTATAAATGGTGTGAGGTAGGGACTCTCTTTCATCTTTTGCATGTGGAAATCCAGTTTTCCCAGCATCATTTGTTGATGAGACTATTCTTTCCCCATTAAATGGATTTGGCACCTTTGTAAAAAATCAGTTTATCATAGATGTGTGGGTTTATTTCTGAACTCTCAATTCTATTCCATTGATCTAGATGAACATCCTCATGCCAGTAGCACACTGGTTTGATTATTGTAGCTTTGTAGTAAAAATTTAAATTGGGAAGTATGAGACCTCCAACTTTGTTCTTCTTTTTCTAGATTGTTTTGTCTGTTACAAGTCCATATTAATTTGAGAATCAGCTTTTCCATTTATGTGAGAAAAGCATGTTGTTGGGAATTTTACTGAATATGTAGATCACTTAGGTAGTTTGACACATTAACAATAATGTCTTCTAATCCATGAAGATGGGAAATCTTGCCCTTTATTTAGAGCTTCTTTAATTTCTTTTGGCACTGTTTTGTAGTTTTCGATGTACAAGTCTTTCGCCTTCTTGATCAGATTTATTCCAAGATATTATATTCTTTTAGATGCAGTTGTAAATGGAATTTTCTTATCTTTCATTTCTGATTGTTCACTACTGGTGTATAGAAACATAACTGATTTTTGAGTATTAATCATGTACCCTACAACTTTGCTGAATTCTTTTATTAGCTCTAGTAGTTTTCTTGTGGATTCTTTTGCATTTTCTATATGTAGAATCATGTCATCTGTGAATAGAGATAGTTTTACATCTTCTTTTACAATTTAGATGCCTTTAATTTCATTTTCTTGCATAATTGCTCTGGCTAGCACTTGCATTGCAATGTTGAATAACAACAGGGAAAGTGGATATCCTAGTTATGTTCCTGATTCTAGATTTATTTTATTATTTATCCCCTCCTCCCTTGCTGTTTGCGGTTGCTGTCTGTTCTCTGCGTCCATTTGCTGTGTGCTCTCTGTGTCTGCTTGTCTTCTCATTAGGAGGCACTGGAAACCGAATCCGGGACCTCCCATGTGGAAGAGAGGTGCTCAATCACTTGAGCCACCTCAGCTCCCTTGTTCCTGATTCTGGAGTGAGAGATTTCCGTCTTTCACCACTGAGTTTAATGTTAGCTGTGGGTTTTTCATATATATCTTTTATCGTGTGGAGGAAGTTCCTATCTATCTTAGTTTTCTGAGTGTTTTTATCAAGAAAGAGAGTTGGATTTTTTCAAATGTCTTTTCTGCATCATTTGAGATGATCATTCTATTAATGAGGTATATGACATTGATTTTCTTATGTTGAACCATGCTTTCATTCCTGAGCTAATTCCTACTTGGTTGTGGTGTATAATCATTTTAATGTGCTGTTGGATTTGGTTTGCTAGTATTTTGTCAAGGAATTTTGCATCTATGTTCATAAAAGAAATTGGTCTTCTGACCAATTGTTGCACTTTCTTTATCTGGCTTTGGTAACAGTGTAATCCTGGTCTCATAGAATGAATTAAGAACTGTGTCTTCCTCTTCAACTTTTTGGAAGAGTTTGAGAAGTATTTGATGTTAATTCTTCTTTGAAAACTTGGCAGAATTCACCAGTGAAGCCATCTGTTCCTGGACTTTACTTTGTCTGGAGGCTTTTAATTACTGATTCAATATCTTTACTTGTTATAGGTTATTGGAGATTTTCTATTTCTTCTTGAGTCAGTTTAGGTAATTGTGTTTCTAGGAATTTGTCCATTTCATCTAGATTATCTAATTTGTCAGTAAACAATTGTTCATAATATTCTCTTTAAGATCTGTAGTTATGTCCTGTGAGTGAAAATTTTGCTGAAACACTTTATTAACATAAGAGAAATTATCCTAAAGACAAACTTCCAAATATAATAACTGAGAAATCTTTAAGCTTATACCTTAATCAACATTAAAATTATCACACACTAGAAAATTCTTGCAGATACAATGAATATATGTTTAACATTTGGGTATAGCTCATCTTTATAAGAACTTGGTTAAATTATGCTAAGTAATGAAAAATGAAAGTTTTATAGTCCAACTGCCAAGCACCCATACAAGCAGGTCTGCACTTATGCATATAACATTCTTCTACAGGGATCACAATATGAAGTAATGCACTCCCATTTAAAAAAAAAGTCTTATAATATTTGGGCTCTAAGGAATAATTTTATCCTGGTTTTCATAGGAATATTCAAATCTTACACTTAAGTGTAAGTTATATACCTGAATAACAAAACAACCACTGTAAACTATGTCTCTTGGATGTGAATGACGAATTACTGTGCTGTATTTTGTATGACAGTCCCTTTGGACATAGGTCAGGACCACATCTGAGTGTAGGGACAGATTCTAAAAGGAGGCAGATGTTCTTGGTGTCAATTATTAGAAAATATGGTGGCCACTTAGAATGGAAGCCTCAAAATTTTTAACATATATACATATTACCATATTCAATAGAATGTTGGCAACATTTGGGATAAGTAGCTCATCCTTTATAGAAAGCTAACCTTATATCGATAATCCTCACTCTTCTTGGGAGCTCATTGTGTCTTACAACTGGAATTTGAGTAGATAAGCTTCTGGAATGGATATGAAAAGGCTACTGACCACCTGGAAAACAGACAGGGAGCTAGGATGTGAATGGTCTGCAAGCCCCAAGAGTATGCCATATCCTGAGAGCCAGAATATGTAGTCGTGTGTTCCTGTATTTATTTCTATTGCTATCCCGGAACCTTTGATAAAGTCTTATTTAAATGTCTCAACTTTGTACCAGCTGTTATATAGTTAAGGGATTGTCACAAAAGAGTAACAACACTGTGGGAAGCTGGCATCCAGTGTTTCATGTGAAAAGTGCCAAGAGGAAAAGGAATTTCCAAGGGGCTCCAGATTCAGTGCCGGAATCCTTTTTGCATTGCCATCTTTCGAAAATAGGAGAAAAAAAATGGCTAACCTGATGCTATTTTGTGGTTTATTTTTTTAAAGGGAATTCTTAGGGTTCCTTGTTTCTTTTACGCTGAAAAATTCAATAATATTGTTTGCATTTGTATGGGAAATGAATTCCCAGAAAAGCATTTAAAAATTAAGAAATGTACTGTGGTTCCATCGGGAGGTTAAATTAGTGCATAGAAACTGGGATTTTCACATCTTATTTTATATTTTTCAAGGGTTGCAGTATTATAGACTATTTGTTTCAATAGTTATTATTTGTTTTATTTATACAATATTTGATGTTTCATTGTTTTTCAAATGAATAACATCTATCCTATCACACAAATTTAATAACTCATGTATCAACAAAATTACCCTAACCACAGTGTTCCTATTTCTTCCTATATGTGATATATCAGTCAGTTACTTTGGGGTATATTTTATAGATAGAGGCTTAGAGTGGTCACGTGGATTTGATTAAAAGACAAATCTTCTGATCTAATCTATTGCCTGAAAGAGTGCATGAAGAACAAGCTGTCTAATTCTTGTTTTAAAATACACTAGAGTCACAGAATACTAGTGTTGGAAGAAATAACATTTACTTCCAGTTTCACTTACCAGTGATTGACCCATTGACCCCAAAATTGTCCCACATTTTGATGGAATTGATTAATTAATTTATTTAGTAAATCAATCCATTGAGATTTCTTCATACTTTGGTTGTCTCCTCATTTCAGTTCCCCTCATATCTAAAAAATAGGATTAAAATGGAGGGAAGAGCTTCTTTTCCCAGCAATTCCTCTTTGAGAGAAGGAAAGTGAAACTAGAGAGCCCAATTTTATTGGGAACTTGCCTGTAGAGGCATTGGGGGTACCCAAGTTCAGGGAATCTAAGAGTTGGAAGTCTCTCTTTTGCATAAATGCAGGAGGCATGGGAAGACACATTGAATAAACTCAGAGAGATAAATGTCCTGGTGAATGAACTGTCCCAAACAAGTAGAATATGTTATGGGCGTGCTGCAAGGGGAACTTTGTACCAGAAGAAAAATTCCAGACAATTCTAACATTTTAGAGGGCATTAACATGAATCCAGAAAGTTATAAGAATTTTGGAAAATAGGTGTAGTTTGCTAGGCTGCGGAAATGCAGATACTGTGAAATGGGTTGGCTTTTAACAATGGGAATTTATTAACTTAAGAGCTTACAGTTTGAGGCTGAGAAATGTCCAGATCAAGGCATTATCAGGCGATGCTTTCTTCCCAAAGTCGGGCTGCCGGTGATCCTGGACTCCTCTCCACATGGCAAGGTACATGGCAGCGTCTGCTGGCCTCTCTCTTCTCTTATGTGTTTCATTGCTTCCAGCTTCTTGCTTCCATGGCTTTCTCTCTCTCTCTTCATCTGAACGTCGCTCTCTTATAAATGACTACAGTAAGAGGATCGAGACCCACCCCAGGCCACATCTTAACTGAAGTAACATTATCAAAAGTCCTTACTTACAATAGGTTTACACCCACTGGAATAGATTAGCTTTAAGAATTACCTTTCTGGGGTCCACACAGCTTCAAACCATCACAATAACATCATAAGTATGTTGGGGTTTGATAAGGATTTGGCACACTTTTTTTCTTTTTTCTTTCTTTTCTTTTTAGGAGGTACCAGGGATTGAACCCAGGACCTTGTACATAAGAAGCAGGCACTCAACCACTGAGCTATATCCACTCCCCAGTGAGAGTTGGTTTTCCATCAGTTTGTTTGTTTTTGTTTTTAGGAGGTACTGGGGATCAAACCTGGGAGCTCGTGTATGGGAAGCAGGCACTCAATCACTTGAGCTACATCTGCTCCCCTATTTGGCACACTTTTGATTACTTGTGTACCTTTGCCACTAAATCATCTATGTTGCATGATCTGTTTATTTCTATTGCTCCCTCTGTTGAGTAGAGAGCAATAGGAAATCCATTTTCACCATGCTTATTATGTACTCTCCAGTTGTCTTTCCATTTCTAAGATGCAAGCAAACACCCAGCTCAGTCACCACTGCCTGTTTTTCATATCCCAGGGTAAGTGTCACAAGGCTTGTCAGGTTCCTATACTTAACTCTCAAGAGCTTTCTCTTGAAGTGGTTGTGCAGGACCCAGGCCCATCGGGGTCTAGGCTCAAACTGCTCTTCATAAAGCTTCTGCTTATCTTTTTCAGGTGAAGGACTCTGTTCAGGAGCCCCAGATAGTGTTCACTGTCCGCCACGCCACTGTCACCTTCCAGACAGATGGGGACACATGGAGGGAACAGAAAGAGCAGAAAGCTGCCTTGATGGTGGGCATCCTCATTGGGGTGTTTGTGCTCTGCTGGATCCCCTTCTTCCTCACTGAGCTCATCAGTCCCCTCTGCTCCTGTGACATCCCTGCCATCTGGAAAAGCATTTTCCTTTGGCTTGGCTACTCCAACTCCTTTTTTAACCCCCTGATCTATACGGCTTTCAACAAGAACTACAACAGCGCCTTCAAGAACTTCTTTTCTAAGCAACACTGAGTAAAAGGACCTGGAATTAGAAGGAGTTATTTCCATAACTCAGAAAAATTTCCAATTTCATCTATTTCCCATTCCCCACCCAGCAGCCGTGTGGATGAGACTAATCCTTAAAGCAACCCAGGGTCTTTTTCAGAATGAAACAAGCCTCACTTTCCCACTCCTATGAAGGACTATGAGCCTTCACAGACCGTTCTGGTGACCTAATTTGCCTAATTGATCGACTGTCCCTTACTCTGCACCTAATAGCCACAGACTTTGCCTTATAAAGTGCCCTTTCCTTTCTAACATCCAACTCCAGCTTGGTTATCACCATTGTCCTGGTGAAGTCAAACAAGGCAGATGAGAGGGAGGAGATGAGACAATGGGAGAAAGCTGAGAATAGAAAGAAGAGAATGAGTAGGAAGTCATAATGGGGACCTCTTGGGGTAGGAGACCATCACCCCAAGCTTTCTGAAATAGTCTCAGTTTCAAATATTCTGCACTGTGGTCCTAGTAAGTATACTCCAATATTTATTAAATATGTCCTAATATTTTAGCCACAAAATATTGTCTCCAAACATATGAAAGTATATAGTCCCATCTGCAAGACCCGTGAATTTTGGTTTTCAACTCCAAACACATGCGTGCACGCGCGCACACACACAATTAAGGAGATGTCAAGTGGTCCAATTGGCTACTTTACTCCTAAAATGCCTTACTCTATCAATTTGGAATCAGTACTAAAAGTAAAATCAAATTTCCCCTTCCATTTTGAAGCAAGTATTCACAAACAATAGAAAAATCTATTTGTTTTGAAGAGTCCATTAAACTTTTTTATTTATGACATTTATACAGAATATATTCAGCTGTTGCTGGCCGAAGGTCTTTACTCCGGATCATGAGATTAGAGTGAAACAATTGTCCTGAAGTTGTTTTCTTCTTAAATATAGTTTCATAACCAATGACTATGAAGGGAGAATAACCAAACACATGCACTTTAAGAGGAGGGTTAATTAATTTGCTAATTGTCATTTTTTGTTGGTATGTGAATGCCAGTTTTGAGGCTGTAGCCATCTGATATAATTATGAATTCCAAAAATCAATATTGAATCATGCTTGTAAACTGATCTGTTCATCTGGGCGTGATTGGGTTATGATTAGGGCGTTGACTGGACCACGTCAGTAGGGCATTGAGCCCGCCCCTCAGTGGGTATGGTCTCAAGTATAAAAGGCAAGGCCAAAGACAGAGGGAGCAGATTTGAGAAGCAGATTTTTGAGAACCAGTTCTGATGTTGGAGAGGATGGCCCAGGAGAAGAGAAATGAACCATTCGCCTGATAGTCTACAGCTGACCTTGTGGAGGAAGCGCTAAGCCCAGAGAGAAACGCAGCCCCGGGAAGAGAGGAACCCAAAAAGCCTGAACTCTGGCAAATGTCGGCAGATGTCTTGCACCAACACATGGCAATGGACCTTGTTGAGGGAAGAAACTTATGCTTTTTGGCCTGGTAACTGTAAGCTTCTACCCCGTATTTATTTATTAATACCCTTTATAAAGACCAACCAATTATAGGTATATTTGCAAAGGCACCCATTTGGCTGACTAATACAGAGGCCAACACTGCTAAATAATGAGGAAGATAGAAAAATTGTGAGATATGGCTTCAAATTGGCAGTATAACTGGTGAGACAAGGCTATTAAGTGATGATGCAAAATTTATATCATCATATAAAACCTGGGCCATCAGGCAAAACTTTAAAATGATCTAGGGCAAGAAAACTACCTGTAGTTTATAATGGCCCTGATTCTTTGAATGTATAAATTCAAAAGTTAGTTTTTGAATGCATAAGTTTAAACATTATGCATTATAATAAATTCTCATAATTATAATACATATGTTAATATACATTTTATTAAATATAATTAATTATATCAGTTACAGTTTAAAAAATAGGGAATTTGTGATAATTTGTTTGTGGTCTTGGTTGGAAGTTTAGTCTTAAATTTATTGCAAAGATTGTCTTAATTCAAAGAATGTGAACAGATAAAGAAATGTTAAACACCTTGTGAAAATGATATGCTAAATGCAGACCACTCATTTGGGCGTTGAAGCAGAGCTTTGAAGAATTTATTTGGAAATATCCTTAGACTTTTTTGTTTCTGTATGATACCAAGAGCTAAATCCCAAGACATTTTTACATCCAGACTATTCACTAACTCAAGTTATCTTTCCCCACTATTACTCAGAGCCAGCGGAACCACCAAATGCTATTGTATCAGTGTTATGGAAAGGGCTGTGCTTCAAAAACCTTTTTAAATACTCCATAGCAGGGAAAGGGAAACTCAGACATGGGGAATCTGGCACCAGAATCAAAGGTAAAATTTTAAAACTCTATTTTATCTGAAAAAATTAGACATGAATTCAGTGTTTTTCTAATTTTTTTTTTTTTTTTTGAGGTATTGGGAGTCAGGGATTGAACCCGGGACTTCATTTGCAGGAAGCCGGTGCTCAACCACTGAGCCACATTGGCTTCCCTGAATTGGTTTTTTCATTTGTTTTGTTTGTTGTTTGTTTTTTTCAGGAGGCACCGGGGACCAAACCCGGGACCTCCCATGTGGGAGATGGGTGCTTAACTGCTTGAGCCATATCCACTCCCGGTTTTTGTTTGTTTGTTTGTTTTGTTTTTTATTATATATCCCCCCCCCCTTTCTGCTTGTTCTTGCTGCACTGATTTTTGTGTTCTTCCATGTCTGCCTGTCTCCCCCCCTGTTGCGGCAACCCGCTGAGTCAGCTCACCGGGCAGCGGCCTTGCCTGCTCTTGGGTTGCTTATCCTGCTTGCAGGTGGCCTGTCCTGCTCGCGGGCGGCTCATCCTGCCTGCAGGGGCTTGCCCTGCCCATGGCGGCTTTGCCCTGCCCGTGGCGGCCTCGCCCTGCCATGGCAGCTTGCCCTCTCAAGGCGGTCTGCCTGCTCAAGGAGGCCCCGGGAACCGAACCCGGGGCCTCCCATGTGGCAAACCAGCGCTCTACCAATTGAGCCACAGCCAGCTCCCCGGTTTGCTTTTAAAAAGCTCATTCTCCTCAAACTTTTCAAAAAAGTGAAATTTTAGGAAGATGTGCTACATTTGTCTGGTGGCTTCAAAATTCCAACTCCCTCAGGATTCTGACCACTCTACTTGAATAAAAATGTATTACAATATAATTTAAACTCTTGCTGGGCTTATTATTAACATTTTTCATAAGGTGAATAAGTACTATTATTATTATCAATTAATATGTATTTACCACCTCCCTGATATCATTTAAATTGTACATTATGTAAAACACAGGCTACACATGCTACCTAGAGCAAGAACCACTCTGTTAACAAGGAGGAAGAAGTGGCAATTAATGAGTTATTTTGCTTCCTTTTCAATACCAAAAGTTGTTTATACCTAGGTAAGAAATATTACAAGGTGCATTTGTTGATTGAGCATGGGTCTCTAGTGTGCAATTCACATATTTGTGAAACACTTTCATTTACTCTAATGAACTTGAATTATAAATAAAAGCTAACTTTAAAAATATCAGCTCAGGGGCCAGCTCGATAGCCCAGTGGATAGGGCGCCGGCATACCACATGGGAGGCCCCGGGTTCGGTTCCCGGGGACCTCTCCTAGCGGGCAGACCGCCTTGAGAATGGCAAGCCGCCATGGGTGGGCCAGAGCCGCCGTGGGCAGGGCAAGAAGCTGCCACGGACATGGCAAGAGCCGCCACGGGCAGGGCAGGTCGCCCACGGATGGAGCACAGCCAGCCACCCGCGAACTGAAAGCCGGCCGTGAACGGACGCAGAGACCGCCCACAAGCGGGGAAAGCCGCGCCTGCGCAGTGACCACTCTCGGCGCGTTGCCGCAGCGGGGGGAAGGGGAGATATGTAATAAAATAAATAAATCTTAAAAAAAAAAATATCAGCTCATGTTCCTTGTGTCATATTGTAATAGCCATCTTTATTAGATAGAATCCTCAGAGAAGGCTGGAGGATTTTTAGCCTGTCCTCTATACGTAAACTAAGACTGACTGCTCCAAAGCCTCATATTTTATCCTTATTGGACATGTAAATAAATTGTACAACTCTGCTTTCCTACCTGAAGATAATATTCTAAGGAGATTGATGATCTTATACACCCTCAAGGTCATTTTAAGTTTTTTATGTTCATGGTAGAGTAGTAAAAAGCAGGTAGAAGATGTCCCTGACTCTGTATTGACTTTAGGTCATTCTGTGGAAATTGGTTCTTGATATAAGTTTATTATTTACCTCTTCTTCCTAAAAGGAACATTTTAAATAAAAGTTTCTGTGTTGGCTTTTTGGAATCGTAATGTTCTCCTTCTCTATATCCAAAGATGCTATAGATGCAATGTCATGCAGTGTCTCTGTTAAAGAGAAAATAAAGACTGAGTCCAAAGCTTGAGGTCTGAGTACAAGTGTTATTGCCTAGCAGGGGTCAGGTGAGGCTCTGGGGATGGGGCTTGCAGGAGGGAAATGGGAGAGGTTTCTTCAAGTTCCGTCCCCTCTTAGGCAAGCAGCGTTTCTGTGCTGCTGCTCAACGGGTGGTATCTGGGCTAACCAGTTTGGATCATAAGTAATTGCCAAGATGGCCTTTGTGGATTTCATTTGTCTTTACTGCATCAGCAAGGGACTCCCATTTAGGATTTGGCACCCCACTTGCCCGTGCTGTGCATGTGAGGTGCCAGCCTGGGAAACATAGCACTCCAGAAGTTCTTTTAGTAGAAGTCAGGTTTATATCACTGTCAGCAGTTTAAGTGGCTGTGTCCACAACTGTCAGTAGCTATTTTCTAGCAGTAACAGGTCCTTCCCTCTCCCCGTTTCTTCCTGAAAGAGGTTGATCTTTCCATCTGGTTTTACCTTTAAAACTCACACCCCCTTCTACCATTCTGCCACAGCCCACTCTGCCATAGCTCGGGCCAGCTGCCTGCTGCACTCCACATGGTGATCAAGAGGGTACCCTGATCTCTGGCTCAAGGGCAGAAGAGTAGGGTGAGGGAAGCAGGTAAAACGCAAGACAATGTACAACGAAGTTAGTAAGCTCCTCTCAGTATCAATCACAGTGCTGAATAAGGAATAATAACCAACATTTATCAAACACATACTATATCCAGGGCAGTGTGCCAAATACTTTATATTCACCCACATTTGATCCTAACAATAACCCTCTGAGGTATTACTGCTATTCAATGCATTAGCCATTGAAGCACGTAAAAATTAAAGAATGCATCTGAGATTAAACAGCAGCTGGTAAATTACATACCCAGGATTAGCACCTAGGTAATCTGGCTCCAAAACCCACGCCCTTAATCTCTGTCCTACAACATGGAAGCAGCGTTCAAAAATAAGAAATGATCTATAGGAGCCAAATGATGGCAGGGACTTAGAATAAACCCTTTCCCCCACATCTCTACCAAATATAGCCTACATATAAACTGCAGAAGAATCTGCTTTCAAAGCATAACAAATTTTTATTAGAGTAGCTGGAGAGTAGAATAGAGTTCTGATATTGAAACATAACTTTTTGAACAGCCTTTATTATGTTCTTTCCCTTTACAATAAATATCTGGTAACCTGATGTCAACTTTTGCGCAATAGCAACTTCCCAATGCTGGCCAAAATATCAGGTAACAATTCTAGCCATTATGCTCCCTTTGCTTCAGTCCCAGTTAATTCCAACAATGGGGTCTGTACCCATGAGTGATGTCAGATGGGAGGGAAAAGTGACTCTGCCCACATTTACCAATAAAGATATGATACTTGAGATTAATTTATATATCATTAATGCATAAATCACATTAATTTTGGCAAAGTGCATGGTGCCACCCTTCCCATTTTCCATAAGGCAATGAACTTGAGGTTCTTTGCAATACCTCCTAACAAACGTCTTTAAATTATTTTCCACTACATAAACATGCTGTTAGGTAAAGGAGTTATGCTCTGCTTTGTGATGCTGGGGATAAGACTCCGCATAAATAAAGATTTCTGCTTTACCAGCTGGCTCCCTGTGAGGCTCTGTCCATGGGGGAAACTAGAGGGAGGCTGCCAAAGTGGAGGAGGAGATCTCGTAGTCGTCAGCCTCACCACAGCATGACTCTTTATCCCAGGAGCCACATTTGGTTCTGGAAGCAGCAGCTGGTTCCAGAGTGTGCTTTTCCCAGCACTCACCCTCCACATACCCCCTCGAAGATACCAGCACAGGCCTGCCGTTGACCCCTCCTCGGAAGTCTTCACTCCGGCTCTGCAGGGGCCTCGTCCAAGCTTCTGAGGGAGCAGCAGAGATGGGCAGGGTGCACTTCTCCTCGAGGGCCTGACTCCCAGCTCCTACCGAATGGGCACTCGCCAGTGGTGCATCCCCACCAAGTGTCAGTCAGCTCTGCAGCGCTCCTCCTCCGAGCTTCCAAATTTTTTTTTTTTAAAGATTTATTTATTTTATTACATATCTCCCCTTCCCCCCCGCTGTGGCGACGCGCCGAGACTGGTCACTGCGCAGGCGTGGCTTTCCCCGCTTGTGGGCGGCTTCTGCTTCCATTCACGGATGGCTTTCAGTTCACGGGTGGCTGGCTGTGCTCCATTCGCGGGCGACCTGCCCTGCCCGTGGCGGCTTTTGCCCTGTCCGTGGCAGCTTTTTGCCCTGCCCACGGCGGCTCTGGCCTGCCCATGGCGGCTTGCCATTCTCAGGGCGGTCTGCCCGCTAGGAGAGGTCCCCGGGAACCGAACCCGGGGCCTCCCATGTGGTATGCCGGTGCCCTATCCACTGGGCTATCGAGCCGGCCCCCCAAATTTTAATAATCCCATTGCCTTCTTAATTTTTCTCCTCCAACCCAAGGGGATGTTAGCTGTTTCCCTGAGTTACTATCTCTGCCATACTGTGTTCCCCTTTTGCCTTTTCAGTTCTCTAATATATAACAGTATTCTTTTCTGTTCTCTCGGTTAAAGCCTGTTTGGTGTGTCTCTATTGCTTGACTAGACACTGACTCATACAAAGGGGACAGGGGCTGTCACACAGCCTTTGCAGGCTGTGCACTGCACAGTTCTAGGGGAGCCCTTCACGTCAGGGTGTGCACCTGCCCTGGAGAGGACGGCGTTCTTCACTAGCTGTGTGTCTGGCTGCCCACAGGCTACCCTGACAACAAAAAGAACTCTTCAGTTTTCATGCTCTTTGGTATTCAGAGAAGGCCCTTTTCACCTGAAGCTGTCTGAACAAAAAACCCCAACATCAACAACAACAAAAGTGAGATCTAGCCTCCGACGTAGAATATTTCCTTAAAGGTAGACCTTATTCCAGAATTTTCCTTAAGTCAGAGCTCCAAGGGCTTGGGTTAATAATGGTACTACTGTTCCCAACCTGTCTGCACTTTTTTCCTTCCTTTCTCTCTTGTTTATAAATTCTGGTTTTTGCCCTTTTCCTCAACTCAGTTTATCAACTGATTACCTTACTTGTGAGGAAACAACTTGCAAGCTAAAATAATAAACAGCATGTGAAATAAGGAAATGTCTTTGCTAAAGCAGATTCATCTGGGGTGAATAGCTTCAGGCTCTGCAGCCAGATGTAGCAGGAAATTTTAATGTCAGGCTGACTTTTAGGTTGTTCTAAAGATGACTCACCCTAAATCTTAAGATTTCCTCAGGGGACCATGGCAGGGTTTTTCTGTTTGTTTGTTTGTTTGTTTTCTTTTTTCTAAAGGTTCCTTGGTCTGGTTTGGTTTCATTTGTGGTTAGCAAACTTTGGAGCTTCTTTGTGGGTGATGCTACCAGAAAACACAAATGAGAAAACAGAAAAACAACATAAACACTGGCCAAATGTCCTAAAGAGGAAATGTAATTTGGGTATTTAAGTGAAAAATAATCAGACTCATTAAAAGGACATGGAAGGCTGAGTTACTTAGTTAGCACTTAGGATCCTGGGACTTTTTAACTTGATCCATTTCTCTTGATACTGCTTTCCAAATACATGCTCTTCTGCTATTTCTGACACAGAAACAGCTGAGTGGGTGACAGGATTGGGTTGCAGGTTTCTGGTCTTGGGTACTAACGCTTGCAGTACTGTTGTGCCCGATTTCAGATCCCCAGATGCACGGATGAGACCACATCGACAATGCAATAGCAAAAGGGAGCTTTATTACTAACTCGAGTTAGGGTCCAGGCCTCCCGATCGTGGGCAATGCCATGGACCCCGACCCAAGGCAGTGACAGGATTTATAAGCATCACCAGGGGTATGGGAAAGTGCCCATGAGGTCACATCTGATAAGAGAAGCCCCGAGTGGGGGGCACACCCGGTTTACCCAGAAAGTGCTTAGGGAGGAAGTTTCTAGCGGCCTCAGGGTGGGGTGGAAGGTAGCAGAGTTATCAGGAGTCTTACATTCCTGAGGGAGAAGGCCCTAGGGGTTAACTAAAATCTAACAGTACTTACCAGTGTTGAAATAGGCTCTTGAAGATAAAGGGGAAATGATCTTACATGACAACGGTTAATTCCCTGAGTCTCTAGGCTTAGAAACTAGAATTTGGGGACAGACTTTGATATGTGTCTTATGGTCATGAGAACGTGAAACATCTCTTGGTTCTTGTGCTCTGAGCCTTGGTGAAGTGTTGCAGCTTCATTCAGGCCAAGACCCCCATGGAAAGGGCGATGGCAGGATCTCAGCCAGGCAGCGTGACTTGACTCTGCCACAACTCGGGAAGTGATCAGACTGCGAAAAATGCCTCCCCATAGTTTGATTTTAAAAATAAACAAAACAGATATAAAAAACAAAAACAAAAGTCAAATTCAAGATGCAAAGAAAGAAAAGAATTAGAACTACATTTTGGCTATACCCATTTCAGGCAAGTTAGGTGCAGGCTTACACAAATTGTGCTTACACTATATAATTCATCAAAGGCCTCATTTTAATATTAAGGTAGCAGATTAAAAATAAGCTTCTGTTTATAGAAACACAATTCACATATCTTGAGAACACTTAGACTCTATTTTCTTAGCGTTTTAGTCTTTATCTATGATGGATGGTAAGGCAGGGAGAAGACTTGGTACTTGGCCAATCCAGCCTAGTATTTAGGTCTACTGCTTGCAGCAGACACAAGAGAAGAACCACCATGGAAATATGTTGCTTTTCTCACTCCTTCTTGCTCCCATTGTTTGATGCCACATCTAGTTTAAGAGGAAGTCTGTGTATGTTTGTATATATATATAATTTTCACTAATCAAAAATCCAGTGGTAACAACAAAAGCTACACGTTGACCAAGTTTCAGTCCTAAAATGAGAACTACGTGACAGCACCCCTAATAGAACATAGAGGGGATTTTCCTGATTTAGCAGAAGTGGAAGGTACAACTCTTTACCAGGCCTAAACTTTAGCAGCACCTCTTGACATGTCACATAATATCAAGGGCCTTGGTCTGTGTGGGCCAAGGTTGAGTGTATAAGGGGTAAATTTTATTAAAAATGTCCTTGTCCCTCTTCTACCTGACCCCTCTGGGTGAAGGTGCTGAATGCAAATAGGAGAAGATTGGGAAAAGTTGAAGTTATAGTTAGTTTCCTAGCTGTTAAAATAAATAACACACAATGGGTTGGCTTAAACAACAGGAGCTTATTGGCTCACAGTTTGGAAGCTAGGAGAAATCCAGATTGAAGAATCAGCAAAGTGATGTTTTCTCCCCAAAGGCTGTGGTGTTCTGGGGCTGGCTGCTGTGATCCTTGGTCCGTGACTTTTCTGTCACCTGGCAATGCACATGGCGGCCTCTTCTCCTCTTTCCTCTGACTTCCACTGCCTCCCAGCTCCTGGCTGCTCCCCATTGCTTCTCTCTCTCTGTGGCCTTCTCTCTCTAAGGCCTCTAGTAATAGGGATTAAGACCCATCCTGATTGGGCTGGGCCACACTTTAACTGAGGTAACCTCATCAAAAGGTCCTACTTACAATGAGTTCACACCCACAGAAATGGATTAAGGTTAGGAACATGTTTTTCTGAGGTACATAACTCCAATCCACCACATATCGTTTCTTCAAGGAGACACCAATTTCGGTGTCCCAGTTGAAAGAGAACAACAGCCCCAGCATGTAGGGAGGGGACACTTTAGAAGGTACAGGTAACGAAAGGATTTAAAAAAAAATTTTTTTTGTTGTTGTTGTTACATATCCCTCCCCTTTCTGCTTGCTCTTGCTGTGTGTTCATTTTTTTTGTGTTCTTCTGTGTCTGCTTTGTCTCCCCCTGCTGCGGCGACGCACCGAGTCAGCCACTGCGCAGGCGGCTTGCCCCACTTGTGGGCGGCTCTGCTTCCATTCCCGGGTGGCTT
>PVKH010002485.1:0-27053 GCA_004027955.1 Chaetophractus vellerosus
TACAAATGGGGCTGATATTTAAAAGTGGAAGTGAATGAAGGTCTCAGAGGAGATTATTTGGAGAATCTGTAGATGAGAACTTAAACTGCCAAAAGGTACAGGTTGAGAAGAAAAAGAGGCACCTGCAAGGGAGAAAAGCTGTGAGGGGTGAGAGAAGTGCTTTGCTCACAGTAGACACTGTACAGATTCACTTATGGAGGAATAGCTAAGTCGAGGCCAAGTCTTTTACTGCATAGTTCTCCTTAATATTATAAATCTTTGTGTAGTGGCATTTTGGTTTTTTTTTTTTTTTTGGTTACATATCCCCCACTTTCTGCTTGCTCCCGCTGTGTTCATTTCTCTGCGTTCTTCTGTGTCTGCTCTGTCTCCCCCCGTTGCAGCAACGCGCCGAGCCAGGTCACCGTGCAAGCGGCTCTGCTCCGTTCGCGGGTGGGTCTGCTTCCATTCACAGGTGGCTCCGCTTCCATTCACGGGCGGATCTGCTCTGTTCGCAGGTGACTTGCCCTGCCCATGGTGGCCTTGCCCTGCCCGTGGCAGCTTTTTATTTTTTTGCCCTGCCCATGGCGGCTCTGCCCCACCCACGGCAGCTTGACCTTCTCAAGGCGGTCTGCCCACTTTGGAGAGGTCCCTGGGAACCGAACCCGGGGCCTCCCACGTGGCAAACCGGCACCCTATCCACTGGGCTACAGCCGGCCCCCGTGTAGTGGCATTTTGTAGACCAAGAATCTTGAGCTAAGAAACTCATGTATTTCTTTTTTCAATGTCAATATAGGGATACACAATTGCAATTAATATTAATTAATATTATTGTAATTGCTCATTAATTTTCTTCTACCAGTGGACAATCTGTTGAGATTTGGGGAGAGTCTCATCTTTCCAAATAGAATATAAACTCAGTCTAGGGGAGTGGTTTTGTCTTTTGTTTTTTTTGGCATATTTCTACAAAACACAGTGGGTATAAGTTAAATACTAGAAACCAATTCTTCTCTCCCAAAATAAAGGTGAAAACAACAACCATAACAAACCAAAACAGTCAACAAAAAGGATCATTCTGATTTACTGTTTGGATATAGACTTTGGGGTGGATCATAAACATTGCATATTTCTTATTTATCATAAGGGTGATCCATTCTTCTCGGATCTAGAGGCCTCTGTGAATTTACTACATCTCAGAATAACCTTAACCAGACAACTATGTTTAATTTAACTTAAATGTTGACCTGCAAGCTTTTTTTGAACGGTTCCAATGGAAACATCAGTAATTGTTTATGCCTAACTTTTATTTGGTTTTGTTTTCTTTTTCTAAAAGCAAAACAATTTGGGGATTCACAAGATTTTATAGGTACCATCTATTTTGAAATGCTATTTACTTTTATGATGTTTATTCTTCACCCACTGAAGGGTGTGAACATTATGGGTTTCACTGCATGGCTACCTAATGCTATTTTTACCTTATACTTTATATATAGTGTCAGATTTTTTTTTTCAGTGCTTCTTTTAAAGTTCCCTTGTTGCATGTCAGCAGGAAATCACAATGAGAAATGTTATGTAAACGTCTCTTTTTCTTCAGCATTTAACTTTTCAAGAAAGAGGAAATTAAAAAGAAAGTAAAACTACAAATAGGGGTAATTGCATCTGTATTTGTGTGTTGTTACATTACATAAAGGTAGATAATATAATGGGCCTAAAAGATCTAACTGAACAAATTTAAATGTGAGAATTAAAAAGTAAAATATTACTGTTAGGAGGTTGCCTTGCACACAGTTGCTTTTTGGTCCTGTAAAAATGGTTTACTTGAAACACAGTGCTTTGGAATTAATCAGATATGCAAGCATGCGGTGGGGGAACCCCTGATAGTCTCTCCATGTGTTAATCAAAGATGGGATTTGTTTGAATTACCCTATAGCCTCCATTGTTAAAATCAGAATTAAGCTCTTTGTTTATTGAAGCATTAAATAGCAATCCTTGAGATTGCTGAGAAGGGCCGGTTGCTGGCAGAGAGTACTGAGTGTGTTATGCTGTTTACCTAAGGGTTATACTCAGGAAACTCTCTGAACAGCTGGGCTGATTATTGAAAATGCCTCATAGTAACTTCCAGCCTAGGCTGATCGATATCGGTGCAAAGCTTTACATGGGAGGGAGCTATTTAAACATTGAGAGCCCCGGGGATAAAAGAGAATGAAAAAATAATGCTGGACAAATATGCTGAAATGTTCAGAAGAAGAGAGAAGTATCTTGTCTTGGTATAGGGGGAAAATTCCTAAACAAACAAACTAGGAATTTTTTTTACATTTCTCTTATAATTATACCCTAAATCTTTAGCTGTTTTATCTTATAACAGCACCCTAAACATTTAGTTATTTTGTCATATAATAACATCCTAAATATTTCATGGGAGGAAGAAAGAGTCATTGTCTAGAATACCAAAGCCCAATTTTATTTTCATTATTTTGGCATGTAAAATGTTACGTAACATTGCATAAAATATGTTCAGTAATACTATAGGTAATTCTCTTGCTCTGAAATATTTAATTTCATTGTTAAGGATTTTATGCTCCCTACATTTTAAACCTTTCCTTTCTCAGGATCATTGGAAAATCACAGCACTAACTTGTTTCAACAGCCAAATGTAGGCAGAGAATTCCCATTTCTTTAAGATTTTCTACTACAAAGATCAAAAGTAAAAATAGTAACATTTCCTTCTGGTTTAGTCCTATCAAAGCAGTTTGCTTTATTTGTTTTTAAGCAGTTTAATAAAATAAATGAAACTGTACTAGAGATAGGTGATCTTATCTCCTAAAAATATTTGGTGAAATTATGACATGAAGGCAGAAGTAATCAACATTTAAAAACCTGTTTCTTTCTACAAAATGGGAGAGCAGAGAAATACTCTAGGAAGGAAGGTGGGGGGAAAGAAGATTCAATTTATCAAAGTGGAAACCTGTGCCAAGAAATCCTACATCTTGTTATGCTCCAGATTTCTAATTTTTGCTCCACACATGAGCAACAGACAGAAAGTTCAGAAACACAAAGGCAATCAATATGAAAACTGTGAAAGGCTCTTAATTAATCAACTCAAACTCTCCAAGTAAGAGGATTTTACAAGCATTTCAATTAAGGCTTTCCTTTTTTATTACTAAATTTCATTGACAATTAAAAATGCTTAATCAAAGTTGACATGATTATAAAAAGCAAATTATTATTTAAGTACTGAACTTTTGGACATGTAGGAGACTTTGATTTTCTGTTGTTTATTCTTACGATGAATCATATAGACAATTTCTAATTGGATAGTTGTTCTATGACAATGATGTTTTAAAATTTTCAAAATAGGTAGATCTTGCAACATATTTGTATTTCCCTTGTCATGTTCGTGTTCACGTTGAGTAAACTCATACCTAGAATCTTCACTAATGACTCATTAATCAAATTTAACAATAATACATATGCAAAGAGCAATCTTATTTGTTGAAATGTTTAAGATCTGACATTCTGTAACATTTTTTCACTAAAGATACGTAGAACGGTCTGAAAACACCGATATCCACTTGCTGAGATTCTGGTGGCCTGACAGCAATTCTGTTTACCCAGGAATTGGTATTGGAATATAAGACACTTCCTGGCATTGAAAGGGTATATGAATAATATAGTAACTTTTATGAAGAACAGAGGTCAGCTTAGGGTAAGGCTTTGTTTTTGCTTTTAAAAGGAAGATTTATATGAAATCTTCTCTCAGCTGTTAGGCTAAAGCCTAACCAGTTTCCTGAAACTATTCATATTCCCAATATGGCTTATGTTCGTTTTCTGCTTTGAAGACTAAAAAATAGACCAAGAGACAAAATATCATTTCATGATTCTGTTCCTCACTTATGAGAGTAAAAAAGTAATTTAACTTCTTTCTGCAACTTTTCTTCCCATGTAAATTAGAAATAATCATTGACTTCTGCCTTTCCATTGAGGTTTCTGAAGAGTGATGAACCACGTGCCATTTGGAGTTCAAATAAAAAGATGAAATTATTTTTCTTTATCCAAAGAATTAGATTCATAGAATATTAGAATATCTCTTAAGTAGTTTTTATTTTTTCATTCTCATTTTTAGAATCCGTTTGTTTTGTATTTATATTGAGGAAATAATACAGAACTGATAAAATGTCATATTCGGATGCCATTAAATAGCATTATCTACCAGTATCATTAAAATATTATCCACATGTGAAGCATAAAATCCTAGTGTTCTAGGAATAAAACATGGGGGTCTAAAAAAATAAGTAAAAACAACCAAGTCTATCAGGAATTATAGCCATCAGACTTCGCATCTGGCTGAAATCTTATTTTGCCCATAGCTTGCCCATCCCCACACCACCTCTATTAAAAAGCAAGTGGACCTCACAGAGCCTGGAGGTGGACAGAGAGTATCTCAGCGTTCCTCCAAAATAACAACAACAAAAACAACTAGGTTCTACAGATAAATGTTTTAAGTGGATCAGGTTGTTCCACTTTGTGATATGTTTGCCTTTATTAGTAACTGAAATGATACAGGTACATACTGTGTTAAGGGCTTCAGTGTTGAATCCCAGTAGAAAAATATACCTAAAGAATTTTAATATTGATCCATCATTTGGTACCTATTGAATTAGGCAGCCCCCTCCCCCCCCCCTTTTTTTTTTAAACTCAAAGAGAATCTGTATTCTTTTGTGTGTAAGAGAGGAGTAGCCCTGAGGATAGTCTAAATGCAATAGAGGACTCAGTCCAGAAACAGATTTCTGAGTCATTCATTGTCTGGGCTGTAGAAATATTTTGATGAATACAGTGGTTTGGCATCCAAATTACTCAATAAGAAGGCACAAGTCTTAGTTTCTAGCCAACGATGGACAATTGGGCATGTTCTCGTTGGCTGTTTTTATATAACTTCAAAAGAATAGTAAATTTTGCTTTGTTGTCTTGTGCCTATTACAGAAGATGCTATAGCTTTTTGTCAAGGTAATCATTTTAAAAGGGGGGAAAAAAACAGCAAAAGTCATGAAATTTTTCTCCTGTTGTAAAAAGCAATATCTGAGCAGGCTTGTAGAGCTGTCAGTTGGGCACTTCAGGCTTTCTCTCTGATCATGCAATTCGAAAGCCTTTGCAAACCTCCTTCCAGCCCTCCTGCAGGCTCCCGTGATCCCATATTTCCCATATTACCTCTCTACTGCCCCATCCCTCAAACACGCCAAGCTTGCTGTTGATAAGCGAAAAACCAGAATAACCACTTTCCTTATTTACCCCAATTCAGACAGGTTGAGGATCCCCACCAGGGCTCATGAGCTGCAAAACTGGAGGATTCAAAGGGACTAGCAGAAGCAACAGCCAGGTACTAGGTGATGATGTGCATAACGAATCTTAGGAAATCTTTAAAATTCCAGCCCAGGACGGGAGATGGCCTTAGCAAGGAGTAGAAGTGGCAGTCCTGATGATGTGGACCCTGCCAGGCAGAAACTCCCCACAGCAGTTGGTGAGAGTTCCAGCCTCAATCCCAAAGCCCCACTTGCAGAAGGCATCCCTTAAATGATCTTCTCTGTTCACTACCTTTAGGGTCCTTGCCCCCTCCAGATGCTCTTTCCTCATTCCCTAATTATCCCTCTTCAGCAGCAGCACTAGATTAGCCAAACGTTCAGCTGTATTTTATATGCTGCCCAAAGTGCTTACTTTACTTTTACAAACCACAGTTGGCCCTGTGTCAATCCATTGTATAAACCACATACGGTTTTCCATCTGCAGGCCAATTCCTGCGCTTGTACCCCTTTGAACACATATGGGCAAAAAAAGCAGCAGTGTTAGCCTTTGTGAATGACCAGAACCAGGGGGCCATAGAGCAGAAACTGATAGCTCAGTGTTAATACAGAAAGAGTCTCAAATAACCTAAACCACTCTTTGAGCACCAAGGTAACAAGTATTGCATTTAAAATGTAATAAATGCAGTATTCATAAACTTATATGTGCCTTGTGACTTTTGTGTCAGCAGGGTTTCTGTAGGCCTCTATTTATATCAAATAAACTTCAAATATTCCAGAATGTAGATCGCATCTGGCCTCATTTTTTAAGTGTCCCTCTAGGAACATTTCTAAAATAGTAGATTGTTCCAATTTTTTTTTCCTAGTGAGAAAAATCCGTGTGTTCTGTGATTATTAATAACAATGGCTTCAAATAAATTATTGACTGGTTGCAATGGAATGTACTTCCTAGCAGCTGAGGAGCTCTTTGGAAAAGAATTCTGATTCCTGCTGCAAAATATCTAAGTTGTGTTCCTCTGGCCTCCCTGCTCCATTAGTTCCATGCAGAATTGCTGAAGGGTCAGGCAAATGTGAAGCATTCACAGTTCAAGATGATAGTAACAACATTGAATACAATTTTAAAGAGGAGTTGGTGATTCTTATATTTTTTTTACTTACTGGGTTTGGAGGATTTTTAAAAAATTATTCAACAAATTTCATTATCTTGGCACATATACATACACATACACACATATGTATACATACACCCACTTGCACATACATACTGCCAAAGGTCTACCATTTATGAGGCACTCATAACTTCATATATTATTCTCTGACATCAGAGCGTTGCTTGCAGTGCAGCAGGGAGCCGGCATGAGCTCGGGCGGGCATTCTTGAGTAGGCATGCGCTGCATGCTCGGTGCCAGGTACTCTATAAACTTTGGGCATAGAGAGAAGAACAAGGCACCAAGCCTCAGGGCATGTGCCATAATAGTGGGACAGGTAATGAATTGATATGAGCCCAGAAGAGGGAGAAACCTCGCCAGCTACATGGATCATGGAGGGCTTCTAGGCGGTGGTGACATTGGCACTGTATTTGAATGCCTTTCTCCTATGCATAATTCTCTGAGCATGTTTTCTATTTCAACTATATAAATTTGGGGAAATAGAAGTCAGGCACCATTTCAGATTTTGTGACTATCTTGTGATTTCATAAGTAAATCTTTAAAATTGCAGCTTTATTCAAAATAATCCAAGACTGTTGGTTATGATTTAAAGTATTCATAAAGCAAGGTGATTAATACTCTTGAGACCATGGTACAAAGCCCTGAAGTGTGTTAGACATAGGCCAGAAACCTCTCTCCTTTGTTATATCTTATGAGTCTGTTAGGTTTTTAAAAAATTCTTTTTTACTATTCTTGTTCTGCCATAGACAAGTGAAGAATAGAATTTTATGTGCCACAACCTAAATGAAGGATTATTGAGAATTCTCCCCCTATATTGCATATGCTACCAAAGGATTAGAAAATCAAGAGAAAAACAGACAAAACTGCTTTGTTTATTAGTATGCACACCTCCATCTTTCTAAAGTTGTGTTACTTGCTGAATTAGGAAAGTGCTATAAACATTACATCACTGTTGACATTGAATGTTGCATTCCTGGAAAGAAAAGGGATGTATGTATTTTTTTCCATTTGCTATTTCAATAGACTAAGTCGCAATGGCAAATGAAAATACAATTGAATCTCAAGTGAATGGCCAGACACACCGTATATTTTATGAAATATGGCAGCATAATGAATAGGAGGTAAAAAAAAAAAATGTCCTGGCTTTCAAGTCCTCTGGTTGTGATGTGATTGAATCATAGTGCATTCTGTTTGATGTCTGGGCTTTGCTATTCAGATGCACGGCAAAGTATGTGCATCACCCTCTCTGCAAAGTGCACCTGGCAACCCAGCATGGATATAGTTTGTTTTTCCTGCACCTGCAAGAAACATATATATTCAGAGTAGAATTTAGTAGAAGTATTTTAATGCTCCTAATTGTCATAGATTCTCCACACAGGGAAAACTACCAGTCAGGTACAGAAGAAACTGCTTAGGATTTGAAGGAATTTGACAATTTTATTGTAGTTCCTAGCCTGGCAGGTGGTAATAATGCCTATGCCAGCACTGTCAAAATATGAAAATTAAAGTGACGATGGGTTTTAATGAAATCCATTTGACAAATATAATTAAGGTGTTTTAATATGAAGTCCTGTAATAAAGACTACCGGTGGACTCCCCGAGGTCTTGACTAATTGTGTAGATTGCTTTTAAGCTTTGAATAGTTTTATTGGATAATGAACTGTTAAGAAGTGTTAGATCTTTCTTAAGCAGAATTTGGTTTGAAAAAGAAGAGGAGAGACAGGCCTGAGGTGTGGCATTTTAAACATAATTAGAAGAGAGATTTAAGTTAACATCTTTGATCTTGCTGTCAGTTTTTGATTAGAGCTGTAAATGCTTTAATCAAGTGTAGTGTAGTCATTACATTTCTAACTGTTTTTTAAACTGCGAAATTACTGAGACATTGACATCAATTTTAACACATTCTGAAAATTTGCAGCAGAATTGGGTTTCTCTACCAAGTGTTTGCATTAGAATATAAGATTATACTGATTTACCCACCTTAAACACAATGGCAAAATTATACTGTGGTGACAAATACTTTAGTTTCCATCATAACGTAGACATAACAACAAAACAGTACGATTATTTGATATTTGTTATACTTTCTAGAAATGTGTTTGCAAATGGAAAATATTCATCAGATGAACCTATTCCGTTAAAATGTGTAGATAGGGAAGTAACCTCAAATTGCTCAATCAAGTGGACATTATAATATTAAATTTTTTAATGTTCATTTTTCAAAAAACCATTTTCATAGAATAACTAGCCATTTTCAGATATTTAGTTCAAAATATCCTTTGCCTAATAGCTCACTATGACCATCTGATACCATATTTGGTTTTGTATTCCTATGCCTGGTGCATAGTAAGTGTTCAATAAATATTTTTTGAATGACTGAGTAATCAGTTTATTACAGCTGAATATGTACCTTGCTTGAATTCTTTTATCAGAATTAAATAAGATCATAAATGAACTGCAATGAAGATACTTCCTCTTCTAACTGCTACTTGTCTTTACCCAGTTACTCATTATAGTGTATAAATGAGTATATCATTTTGTATTTCTGACTAGTTTCAGATAGAATCACTAAAATGATGAGTTAGACCAATGCTGAATGGGATTCTCCTTGGTGGAAATCTGCCTTCCTAGCATTTCACCCATGATTGCACAGAAATGATGGGGCTATTTTAAGGAGCAATGCCCAGGGCTATTCACTGACTCTAATAAGAAGGAGTCCACACTAATTACATGGTCTTGAAGCTCCTGGTTGTGGACCAAGTTTTGCATGGGACACGAAATGAGTGAAGTAGTCTAGATTCTAATCCAAGGACTGCCCAAGATGCCATTTAGAAAAATCACTTTTCACCAAATGATCTGATCCCACCCCTGAGTGGAATAAATAACTTCTAAATCCCTCCTGACTCTGCAATTCTATTGATCAACATCTAGTTCTCTAACTACATCTCTTTACTTCTCTTTACTATCTTCCCTTTTAGCCTTTCTTACATTTAACATTATCCCCTTTTTACTTTTTATATTTCTACTTATGTCTTTACATTTCCATCATTTATCCATTTATTCATTTATCCATTTATTCATTTATCCATCCATCTGTCCATTAATCATCTCTTATATGTATTAAGCATTTATTATATGCCAGGTATTACATTAAAAGGAAACAACACCAAGTAGCATTATACTGCTTTTTCAGTTACCTGCTGGTAATAGATTGTTGGGGAGGAATTGGGGGAGGCCATGGGGCAGAGAGCAGAGGATACTATCCTGTTATCATATACTTTGATTTTTGTGCCATTGCACTCTAGATATATGTTTGTAAGTAAAAGTAGCTGGACCAGATGTCTTTCAACATCTTCACCTGCAAAATTTGCTAGAAATATGACATTTCTTTTAGATTATCGGACTACCCATTCTATTTAAATATTTATTGTATACAATTAGTTTCAGGGCAGTATTATGTTCATGCTGAAGCTTCAGTAAAATAAAAGATGCCATTGTTCCATTAGGTCCTTGCCTTTTCTTCTAAGATTTGAAAAGAAATGTGAGTTGCACAGAAGAGTATCAGAAACAGTTAGGTTTTCAATAGACACTATATTTTAGATTTATTTTATTTATTTGCTTATTTCTCCCTACTCCCTAGTTGTTTGCGCTTGCTGTCTGCTCTGTGTCTTTGGTTGTGTGCGCTCTATGTCTGCTTGTCTTTTTTTTTTTTAGAAGGCACTAGGAACCGAACCCAGGACCTCCCACATGGGAGGAATGCGCCTGTTCCTTCGAGCCACCCCTGCTCCCTGCTTGTTGTATCTCTCGCTGTGTTTCCTCATTGTGTCTCCTCATCGCATCATCTTGTTGCATCAGCTCGCCACGCCAGCCCGTCGCATCAGCTCACTGTCTTGCTCATCTTCTTTAGGAGGCAGCAGCAACCAAACCTGGGACCTCCTGTGTGGTAGGCAGGTGCCCAACTGGTTAAGCCACATCTGCTTTCCGACACACAGATTTTAAATTATGTTAAAGATACCAGCATCATTGTGTAAGACGGATAAGTATGAGTGTGGGAACAAGAAGCCTGGGGTAGAAGTCTAGAAATATGCATCCTTGGAGACCTTCCGGGATGATGGCAAATTGTGGAGAATGCTGCATTTTTAGGCTCTCTCAATTTAGCACATTCCTCAATTTAGCACTGGCACAACGCTTTATACTTGGTTGTGGTGATGGTTGTTTTCATATCACTCTAACCCCACTTAACTCTGAGCTCCTGGATACTAGGGTCATGCTTTACTCTTCTTTACATCTTTATAGCACTTACTACATAATTGGCTCTCAATTAATGTTTATTGAATTTAATTCTAATCTGACCTTGGACACAACCTTTGTCTTTATGGGCAAATTACTTTTCTGGGACAGTTATTTTTCATCAGGGTTTCCAAGGGGAAAAAATGGGTGGAGAATCCATGGGATGAATGAAAGTGACTGCAAAACTTTTCTTTTACTTCCATGGGCATATTGTAAACTACTTAACACTCTGGCCCTCCCCCAAATGAAATAAAAATTTTCCAATGGGCCCTTGGCAATTTTCACTTGTGGAATATTGCTCGGTGCTTTGAGATCATGATGAAAGACCAGTAGAGTGGGGAGGGATTGTTTAAGTGTGATCCCTTCTGAATCCATAGATATAATCAGAGTCAGTCTGCTTATAAAATCATCAACACACTATTTCCCACTGCACTAGGTGTTCTTTTGAAGTCTCTCTTACCAAGCTCTGACCTCATTTCTCAGGATGTATCCACATTTTCTAAATGGGAAATTTGGGCAAATATAGGACAGCCCCAACATGCAAAATGTTTTTGAATGTTACTTTTCATTTAACACTTAAAGGACATCAATAAGATAAAATATGACACACACACTATATGGTGCTAACTGGCATTTCATTAATGTTGTCAAGATTAAAAGTGGGTTTTCCCCATACTTTATATATAGATTTGTTTATCATCAGTGCAACATGTATAGGATTCACATGCAAATTATATGTAAAATAATTCCTATATTATGCTTTGTGTCAGCACGGTTATGTTTTTAAATTTGAGGCTGCATTTTTTTTAAAGGGGATGTTATGGTGATTTATGTAGAAATTACAGATCAGTTACACATCTGGATTGATTTGGTACCTTCTCATGAAAACTCAAGGATTTTCTCCTCCTTTGGAATCAGGGCAAAAGAGTAAAATTAAATGAAAATCGGGTCAGATCACATTCATTCTCATCTCATCATGCCCTTTCTCTCTTGCTCTCACAAAGAAAAGTAAGTTAGTTGTTTGTGCCAAAGTCTAATTATGAAATGAGAGAATGTTTGAAATTTGTCAGAAGATGCTATTTATTCTATTCTATGATAATCCTACAACGTGGCATGCTTCTTTGTTCCTGATGGCTTCATCGTAAGGTTTCTGAGAGCAATTCTGGTACCGAGCTCAGTGCACCAGACTCTATAATGAATATCAACCACTATAAATTCATTAAATTATTTTTAGAGTAAACCAATATTGAAGTTCATGAAAGCTTGCAGAAAGTTCAAGAAAAGATGCATTTTCCTGTGGCACTGAAGAATCAAGAATAATTTTGAATTCATTTTACCTTATTCTGTCTCATTTTTAAAAGATTTATTGTTAGTGGTTTTGTTTTTGTTTTTTTGTTTGTTTTGTTTTGGGTAGGAGACTTAATCATTCTCTACTTAGCAGTCTTTTTTTATTGTTATTTCAGTATTTTGAGCCTCTAACTTTGTGATATAGTTTTTAAAATATGGCATTTTGCTTTCAAACAAAAGTGCGGTAGGAGATAAAAATCCCTAAACAGATTACCTAATTAGCAATTCCTCAGCCTGGGTGAAATGTGTAGTGGGGATGAGCCTGTCAGAGGATAGAATTTATACCTATTAAATAATTTGTTTAATCAAAGACTTGGGTATTTCTGGTTTTGCTTGCCACATATAAACAAATATTTTATTCTCATTTGAATGTTTGGAGATATATATATATTAGTTTCACTCACGTTTCCTGAGGCTGAAGAGGAGAATGGGATTTGCCAGTGATAAATGGGGAAGTTGACTAGCTAACTAATAAAGATTTGTCTTAATCAAGTATGATTTGTCAGAACAGGAGCGCACTGGGGTCAGGGCGCGCGCAATGAATTATACAGCATTCACAGGAGGAAAGGACCTGGCAAGAGACCTCATAAATATGCTGCCATTACCCACTGCTAATTCGTATTCAACGAATGCTCTGCGCAGCCAGCTCCTAAGTTGCTGAGCTGTTCACCAGTTTTTTGAGCTTTATGTTTGTGTGAAAAAAAGTTTTCATTCTATTTTAACATCATCTGGGTCCTCAAGGTGTATCAGTCCCCAAAACTGAATTGATGCCAATACTTTGAAGTGTGGCTTATTACATTATATCAGGTATAATATTTTAGGTCCTACTGTGACCTTAGCAACATGCCAGACACAGTAGGGAGGATACAGATGTGTAAGACGTAGTCCCTACTAGCAGAGGTTTCTGGTACTTTCTTATGATCCTCTTGAAGTATTGTCTCTGTAAATTCCATGTGGCTTCAACAGGAAAAGCATGTGCCTTCATGTTAAATTTGTCCTCCCAGTGAAGAGTTACCAAATTAAAAATAGCTTTTACCATTTGCTGAGGTTAAACTTACATTAGATGCATAGAAGATATTTTCTAAGCGTGACTTTCTAACCTATGATTCATATTATTCTCACTTGTTTATCTAATTGCTTTAGATAGGTTAAATAAGTAAATTACTTTCTTGATTTCAAGAGGTTATTGTTTCTGCTCTTCATATTGAACATCATTTTAAGTGACTGCTTTGCTGCTGAACCAACACTCAAGGCCAGCTGATCTGTTGTGTTCAGCTGTATTGGGAGGATATCGTCCTATAATCTTGAAAGTTAGCATGGGGGAGCAACGCTGTCTTAGAGTTTATTTTAAGCTTACGTGACTTTTTAGATGGGTTTTAGGTGATATTTTTAATTATCACAAAATAGTTTACAGTGTCTCAGTGTCTAAATTGGGTAGAAAGATACTGGATCAACTCTCTTAGGAAAACAACCAAACTAGTAGTTGGTGATCCCAGCTCTTTTTTGATGAAATGGATGTCCACATTCAAGTAATAACAACACTCGATTTGAAAGGAACTCTTGGTATATCAAGGAGGAAATGAATGGACTTGGGATACCAAATTACTGTTCTACTTCCAAGGATGGTCCCTCCAGGCAAGAAAAGATTGAAATAGAAAGTTGGTAGAATATACTTTCACCATTCCTGCTTCTTCAAAAAAAAAGTTTTCTTCCCCAGAACGCTGGCTACAGCAAGAAACAGGAAAGAAGCACAGTCCTCTGATCGATCTCTTACCATTTAGATATATTTTCCATGGGACAGTGAGGGGATTTTTTTTTTTTTTTTTTTTTGCTGTATGTGAAAAAATTAAAATTATTAAAAAACAGCTCTGTGAATCAAAGAAAATGGTAAGGGACTTGAAAGTATGGTTGAGGCAGCTCTTAGAACAATGTATGAACTTCAGTGTAGACAAATGCTGAGTGAATTGAAAGCCTACTACCGCCTGTAAGTGACCCCATGTGGCTCTTCACAAAGGACATACAGGTAGATGGGGTGGTGAAAACAAACCAGAGCAATAATTTGGACCTGAGAGATGAATGTCTTTACATTAGCAGGGTGAGGTATAGTCACTTAGTGTCTCAGAAAAAAATAAAATGCACACAATCCTGGAAAGAGAATGAGAGTAGAATAAAGTTAGAAAAACAGGCCAGCTGACCTTGGTGTGTGACCATGATGTGTGAGTTTCCTGGGCCTTGGAAAACTCCCCTTGCTTTTCTCTCTCTTAGGTAGGTGGAAATCATTTTCCTTTTTCTTCTTCTTTATCTTTTTTTTTTTTTTTTTTTTTTTTTTTTTTTTTTTTTTTTTTTTTTTTTTTTACCATTTTGCCTTTTATTTGGGTCTTTATATTTTATTTATGACATTCAACAAGTCATAACTGTCTAGTTTCTTCTTTTGTTATGTTGGATAAACAGGTTGTTTGTCCAACCTGTTGCTCCTAATTGCTAGGCCAGAATGCCTGTGATGTGGAACATTTGGCGGCTGGTGGAAGCACAGTGAGTCCCATGGCCAAGACCATGGACTCTGGCTATAAGTACTGGCTTTGAACTTTTTGAGTGGGTTTTGAGTACTGGCCAACCTTGGGCAAATTACTTATGCTCTCTGAGCCTCAGATTACTCGCTTTTAAAATGGGGTTCATAATAATCTACTTCATATGGTGGTTTTAAAGATTAAATGCAGTGTCTCTCAACTGCTTAACGTAGTGGCTGGCATGCAATGAAGTAGTCAATAAATAGTAGCCAAAAATAAAAACCTTCCCTGGGGGGAAACATTCACTGCAGTATTTTACACACAGCAGGTAAGCAATAAACTTTTGTAGGATATATACTGAATGAAGTCATTTTTTTCATCACCAAGAGTTTATGCCCATGTGCCTTTCCTCCCATTGCCTCCCCCCCAAAAAAATCCCATCCCAAATTTATTAATACTCTTACGTGGAAGTTTTGTGAGACACAATTTTAGTGGTTCCCTAACAGAGCTTAGTGAGATATAATTTAAAATTCTTCTTGAAATTATGCAAATATGTTCAATATTCAACCTTGCCAATGAAGTCTAATAAATTCTCTATTGTATTTAGAAACAATAGTAGCTTTGTTTTATTTTGTATTTGAGAAACTCCCAATGCCATATTGCTCGATAAGCAAGGCAAACAATAGTTAGCTACCTTCTTAGAAGTTTTACTAAAAGAAATCTATAAGTGCATATTTGCTTATATATTATCCTTCTAGGGCCACACAGACATTTCAGTTTACAAATTTGAATAATTCTTTATGGCCCTTCACCTGAAATTGACCATCACTTGCCTTCTGATGAGCTGGATAATTAAAATCCATATTTTTTTAGCCTTTAATGTAAGAAGGATAACATGAGTATTGGTTAATCTTTAGCTCCTAAATTTCTTTTTATTTTCTTAGGAGGATAATAATTGTTGGGCTCAATTTGAATTGCTTTTATCCCTCATGCACCTCAAGTTTAGAAACAAAACTAAGATCACATCATCTTAAAACTCTACCGGAACATACCATGAAGTCATCCTCCTTTTTAAAAAGTTTTGCTATTCTTCATTTGATCACTAATTCATTAGTCTTAAATTTTGTTCATTTCTACCACCAAAAATGTCAGTGTCTAAAATGCAAGACCCTTCTGCTTTAGAGTTATTCAGAAATAAAATGTCTCCATCTTTTCGTCTGCTTCATGACGTAGTATAAATTCTGGCCCTGAGAAATTAGGATCCTCTGTATATTGCTCTGGCTTACTTTGGTTTATTGATTGATCAATGCTCTAACCTCTGCCACAAAAGGGGTTTGAATTGGCTTCACTAAAAGATCAGGTATACCAGCAGCATAGAAATGAACCCGACCCAAGAAGTGAAGGGAAGTCGGGGGAGTGAAGGCAGGGGAGTTGTGGGAAGAAATCCTAGAGGAATACTTTAACAATTGGGATTAACTCACCCAGAGCTTCCTAGGATTCAGGCCAAGAAGAATATATGTGGGGTAACATCATTGGCATTATTCAATAGTACAAAATGAACTATTCCCTTTACTATGGAGATTTATTTTAATTATCTTTGAATAAGATAATTTAAGAATGCAACAAATACTATCCTTGAAATAAAATTTATTAAAACAGTACAGAAACACTCCTTGTTTCATAATTCCTTTGGTAAATTTTGTGAGCACCAAGGGCCCAGGAGTCCTGCCTTGGGGCCAGGTATTTGGGATCTCAAAAATGAGGGCCAGCAGTTCTTCATCATGAATTTAACATGACTTCTCGAAAATTTTCAAAAAAAAAAAAAAAATACATCCCTGGACCCCACTTCCAGAGATTCCAATTTATTCAGCCTAAAATGAGGTCTGCACAACTCCCTTTATTACAAGTTCCATAAATGAGTCTGACGCACACTACCAGACGAGGACCTTTGTCACAGACGATGCCCTGCAAATTTCAGTCATCCTACTCAGGCTTTTGAAGGAAAGAAACGGCAGACAACGTCAGAATGAGAACACTTGCTGAAAGCTGAAAAGTGGTTATTCTATGCTGTCATTTGAAGCGAGACCCCAATGCTGTAGACCCAGGATAGCAAATAGGTTTCATCTCCCATGCCAACTCTGATCTATTGGGGGTGATTCCCTGGAGCACCAGGAGGAGAAGGTTTGTTGTGGGGCCGCGTTCAGGAGTGCTATGATTGATTGGTGACCCCTCCCAGGTGTTTGGTGTATGCCGTGTATTTGTTGACCTTGCTCTCAGGACTAGATGTGTGTGCATAGCAGAAATGACATTTTGTTGGAAAATTAAAGAAACTGGTGTATTTTAGCCCTCTGAATTTTTGTTTCCAAACTTTAGTCGTTTCTCTTAATTTCTAAGCCACACTTAAATGTCAGTTTCTCACTTTATCTATCAATTCTCCCCTTTCTATCACCAACATGATTCCCTGCCTGATATTTCTTGAATTTGATCATCCCTTATGTCGAAATGTTGTATTTCTTACAGCTCAAATTCAGGATAAATGTTCAAGGTCTGTTCTCTGCCTCTACCCTTTCCCCATGTTCAATCAGGCTCAATAACATTGTTTTTTCCATATAGTCAATATAGCCATACTGCCTCCTACTTTAATCTACATGTCTACTTTCTTTCTGTTCAGAAGGGTCAAGATATGAAAAATATTGTATAAAACATAACATCTTTCAATTTATAAATCAATGTGAACATTTGTCCAGACTTTCAGTTGGGATATAAATTAGATCTTTTTTGTAAGAGGGATAAGATAAAGGTAACTTCTTCCAGATGAGTTCTAAACATTGTGTATAAATCAAAAATAGCTCCGTAGGCAAGTTTTATGTTGTATTTGTTACCACAATAAAACTTTTTTTAAAAAAAATTAGCTTGTAGCATAGTTCCAAAGTGATCTATAAGTTCATATTTCCAAATTGAATGTGGTCTCAGTAATTTTTAGTTTTTAAATCTGAAGGTCACGAACTGTGTGTGTCTATTTCTCATGTATCTGTTGCCACATACACAAATCAAAAGAAGTGATTGCATTCTTAAAATCTTCAAGCGCTCTTTTTCTTCTAAATTCAATTCAAACTAAGAATAGAATTAAAACCTGAAAGAGAATATCAAGAAAAGAAGGTGACTACAGAGGTCAGAAATTCTAATATCATCCTCTAGTCACATGTGATAGATGAGTTTCCATGATTTTATCTGCCCCTTGATTCCTGTCCAACACACTGAGTGAAGTGTTTTAGCAGGCCCTGAACATGAGCCTCAGGCCAAGCAAATACGTTTTATACCACGTGTATATGCACATGCGTGTGTGCGTGTATATGTGTGTGTGTATGTCTGTCTGATCGTCTGAATAACATCAGCAGTTACCTGCTTGTCACAGCAACAATGATCAATTCAGATACATCAAATTTCCCATCTCACCTGATTCAAACACACTCACTAGTCATTATAAACAATGGAGGAAGGCTCAGTGAGGGGGTATTTTACAAAGCATCAAGATGGGAGATTCTGCCCCTCGTTTCCTAAAGCAACAAATATATACTGAAGTTGAAAGGTTTGTATACGAATCCCAGTCCTTCTAGGATCTTTTTCACTCTTTATGTAATTGCCAAGGACAGAAGGTTGTTCCAGTCAAGACCGTGAAATGACAGGACATCTATCTGCAGGGCAGCCGTGATTCATATATGGGGATGATGATGTCCAAGGACTGTGGACACTGTCTCCTGTCCCACTCTTGCCCCGGTGATTGCAGAGGCCTCTCTTGGGCACTGACACTTTAAATGTGTACTAAAGTCTTAGAATACCTCGATACCCTACCCTCATTATAATACAAATCGGACGGGGGACTTGTAAATTCCTTTTTTTTTTTTTTTTTTTTTTTTTTAATGCTGCAAAGATCACTGAGGTAGGAGTCAGGAGACTTAAGGTCATGTTTGCAGCACTCAGGATTTAGCAACATTACCTGGGTGATCTCCATTTCCTACTCCCTGCATCCCAGTTTTCTCATCTGTGCAGTTAAAGTCCCATATTTGTTCTGATTCCATGATTCTGCTATTATAAATGTATAGAAGACCTGACAATATTTTCAAGCTCACTGGTTTCCTGAGCTCCTGCATATGTCAAGCTCTGCCTTTTAAAATGCTATATATGCTAAGAGGAATAAGAAATGGCCCCATCTGTAAAATAGTTTACAATTGAATGGGGAAGGAAGAACTATAATCAAGGAGTCACAAACTCAGTTGCCTACAACAGCCACATAAGGAACATAAAAAAAGTGACTGAACAGGCCAAATTGTGGGGGGAGGGTAAACTGGATAGTACCTAACCCTTCTAAAGAGGACAGCCACACACTGGTCCAGCCAGTGTTTGCTATGTGGGAATGGGGACCCATTGTTGCCAGATATTCCAAAGTTCAAAAGAAGCTAGAAGTCCAGCTTTTTCTAGGAAATCTGTTGAAAAGCAAAATGTTGCCAACCCCTTCAAAACTGGTTAAAAGTGTGTTTCATAAAAGCCAACTATGTCTGTTAGCCACAAAGTCCTGCAGTCCACCAGTAGTAACTTCTGAATAATCAGATAATTCGAATGTGATACATGCAGTGATAGAAAAGTATACAAAGTTCACAAAGAGTATAGATAGTGATTAACTCTGCCCAGGATGATTTCTAGAAAGACTTTCTAATTACTTTCTAATTGCTTGTCAATAATTTACAGCACTTTTTGGTTTTTGGTGGTGGTGTTAAATGAGTCATACATTCAATCTGGAGATCTGAATGACTCTGACTTTTCCTAATCTGTTAAGTAAATACAAGCTTGGTAAATTCCACAACTGAATCTGGATTGTGTTTTGACAGTTTTGCCCATTCTGCTGCTTGTCTCCTGGCTTTTACATTCTTTTTTGAATTGTGAAAAGGGGATGTCCTTCCTGCTGCTCTGGTCTTGTTGCACAGAATAGAACATATTCATTCTCTTTTTTGAATGGAGCTATAATTAACACGGTTCCTTTTGTTTAACAACCTCCATTTACATAGTACCTCCTCATTCCAGAGGATCGTTGTTGGTAGCACAACTTCATTGGCTTATGTCTCAGGGCTCTGGGAATAGTGTTTGTTAGTAATCCCCAGCAAACAAGGTAACCAAGGGGAGGTTCTGCTACTATGACTTTGATGAAACTAGCACTGATGATTGTTTTTAATTGCTTAATGATAAAATTGATCACCTTAAAGCAAAATAGAATACATATTCAGCTGCTGAGGAGGTACTATTAAACCATAATTGCTGTTAAAAATTAAAAATAAAAGCTAGACCCTGAGTATTCTTTTACCATAGCTCTCCTAAGAAAGCATAAATTTACCTTCAGTTTATATGAATGTATAATTTCTGTAATAATGTCATTGTCAAAGTACCTGTAAATATTTTATAGTACATAATAAATTGCAGATGTCCTCAGGGACCAAGCAGGCAACTATATGAAGCAGTCCAGTGTTGGGGATTTTGGCAAACTGGAATATTGGGCCTGCTTAAAAGGACTTAAGTTTTTGTTCTTTGCTTTTTGGGATTTTTGTTTTTTGTTTTTTGTTTTTTTAAAAAAGCAAACAAACAGCATTGTCCTATGGGGTAGAGGGTGGAAATACATCTGTGGGCCAAATTTGACCCTTGGCAATAAATGTTCAATAGAGAAAAGAGGCGTTAAACTTTTAAAATCACTGAGTCCTGCTATTTTAGAGCCATAAGAGACACTAGAGACCCATATTTTACATTTCAGAAACCGAGGTCTGTAGAAGAGAAGTGTTTTATCTAAATTAAACCCCAAGTGAATCGTTATTTATTTTATTCACAGCCTACCTTGAATAAACATTATGCTGCTTCATATATAACTTAAGAACCATTCCACAGTATATTTCTTTTTACCATCCCTCCATCCTTTGTACTATGGTTTGTGATATAATTTACTTCTACATACATTATTATTTTCATTCTAAGCAGTCAATTGTTTTTAAAAAATAGAAGAAAGGAGAAAAAGAAATAATCCTTTTATATTTACCCACAGATTTACCATTTCTGGTTCTCATCATTCTTTCCTGTAGGTTCAAGTTTCCATCTAGTATCATTTTCCTTTAGCCTGAAGAATTTTCTTTAACATTTCTTGTAGCTCATATATGCTAGCTACTAATTCTCTGACTGAATTTATCTTAAAATATCTTTATTTCATCTTTATTTTAGAAGAATATTTTCGCTGGATATGGAATTCTAAGATGACTGTTTTAGCACGTTTGGATATTGTTCCATTGTCTTCTGGATTGCATTGTTTCCAATGAGAAGTCAACTAACATTTTTATCATTGTTCTCTTGTATGTAATGTATCTTTTTTTCCCTCTGACAGCTTTTAAGATTTCAAATTTATATTTACTTTTCAGAAATTTGGTTGTGATGTGACTGAATGTGGTTTTCTTTGTTGTTTATCTTGCTCAGAACTTGTTGAGCTTCTTTGATTTGTGGATTGTCTTCTTTAAATTAACACTTAGAAAATGTCTGAAGGTTATTCCTGTTCTTTGTCTCTGGGAATCTCTTCTTCTGGGAAATTAATTACGTATATATAAAAACCACTTGCTATTAGCTCACAAATTATTGATGATCTGTTCATTTTTTCCCCAAACTTCTTTCTCTTTCAGTTTGAATAATTTCTATTAACCTGTCTTCAGGTCAGTGGTCCTTTCTTCTACTGTTTGAATGATCTACTATTTGATCTACTGTTTGATCCATTCCATGAATTGATTTCAGATATTATATTTTTCTGTTATAGAATTTTCATTTAGTTCCTTTACAGTTTTTATTTCTTTCCTGAAATATCCCATCTGTCATCCATTAAATTCATGTTTTCCTCTAAATTCTTTGACATAATTATAGTAGCTGTTTTAAGATCTTTATCTGCTTACTCTAATGACTAGAACATCTGTTGATCTACGTCCATAGGCAGTGTTTTTTGGTAATGGGTCTTATTTCCCCGTTTCTTTACATGTCTAGTAATTTTTATTCTATTCTAGCCATTGTATAAAAAGGAACAGTGGAGTCTAAAATATAACAGTTTAGGTTTTTTTCCCTCTGTAAACTGTTTCTTTTAACTGGTATTTAGGATAAGGTATTTATCAGATTCCTCTGAAAGTTAAGCTGGTACAGAGTTGCATCTCTAATTATATTAAATTTTCCTGTGATTAGTATACCCCAATTTATGTCAATGCTGCCTTTTTTTTTTTTAATCTTATCAGTATTTGATCTGGGAGTGGGTTGGCCTACAGTTTCAGATATTTTGAGTTCACCTTTGGATTCAACTCTGACAGTCTCAGAATACAAGCACCACAAGGATGTGTGGGAATATGTGGTTTCCCTTTACTTACCAATTCCTCCTTCATTGCCACTTTCTTGGCAAAATTTGGGAATTTGGGGAAATTTTCAGATCAAGCAATTTGTTTCCACATTTAGTTGTCATCTAGATTCTATCTGTCCTACATTCCCACACTTCCTTATAATGTTTGACTGATTTATCCTTGTCCCTAAAAAGTCTATCTATGGCAGGACTATACTTAGTCCAGACACTTTCCAACAATATGGAAGCTGCTACAATTCTTTGCTCACCTAAGAAATGCTTATTTATCTCTAGATTTATCAGAACATCTTTGCATCTACTCAACTTCCCCCAGCATTGTATGATAATTATTTTTTCTGGGTTTTCCTTGTTTCTATGGGAGTGGTCTTTCACATTTTTCTATATCCTAACTGAGAGCAGAAGTTCCTCATATGTCTTGTCAGATAAGGAAAGATGATGGAATAAATGTCTTTTCTATTTCCCCTTTTCCAGGTATCAGGAATTCAAAGACTCTTCATGTCTTAGTGACACCAATATTGAGGATAAGCTACTCATTCAGGGCATGATATCAGAGTTAGTACTCAAGAAAGTGTGGTAAATGCCAGAGAATGTTTGATTAAACCAATAAGTGAGCAGCTCCCTACTGGGAAAGCTGTATGTGACTCCCTCTGCTTTCCTGAAGCAACAAGGTTTTACCTTTTTGACAGTCATTGGCCAGAAGTTTCCAAGCATGTCCAAAATTCAGTTCTCAAAATTGTTAGAAAATATGTTTGTGTTTTTCATCTGTCTGATTGGTGTTCTGCAAAATACATGTGAAAGCATATGCTTCAGAATAACTCTTTTAGGGTATTGCTATGTGTTCCTGTACTTCACAGAAATTCCTGTATACAAACAGCATCTGGATAATTGTGAATACCTTCTGTCTGTTACTGAAATTGCTGATGAAGTTTTGGGAAGCCAGGATATTACCCTGCCTTCTCTTAGTTCTTTAAAGAAGTCTCAATTGGCCATCTTTCACTTTTAAAAATAATTTATTGGAAACCACATCCTTAACAAAGTTTGTAAAAAGAAAGTTAACTATAGGTGTGCTGAGGGATAATCAGTATCTTTTGGTGAGTGTACTGTTTGTAGCATCATGGCTAAATTTCTTTTAATATTTTGAATTTATCAAAAAGGACATTTTTTGGTGAATTAGATATGAGGCCCCTGCCCTTTCAGTAAAGTTTATGCTATAACATGATATGAACTTTAGTCAATTCTGCCATCTTAGAATATTTTAATCTGTTCATCTCCAATATTGTTTTGGGAAAAGAAAGTTTCCTTCATGTTGACCTTAAAATGACTTTATATTTTTGGTCAAGTGGCTTATTATCTTATTATTTGAGATAAATGATTCTTTAAGTGATACTCCTCAAACTAAGTAGCAACTTAGTGCCTTGCCAGTCCTTTAGGAAGTATCTTGCTATATTTGTAAGTTTTTGCTTCCTTCCCATTTCCTTTATGGGGCAGGAGAGGGTGGCATACCTATTGTGTATATCTCCACAAGACTGAAAACGAGAGGAAATGTTAGCCAAAATCCCTTTTGTAATTATGAGCCCTATACAAAGGGCTGTGCATCAAAGATTTGATTGATTCTGAGTAATTGTGAAAACAAAAGATAACTTTAAAAGTTTAAGTACTGTTTCCAGTTTACACATGTTACAAATAATAGTAACACACAGCCCTGCAAGTGTGTGGGATTGGTGCCCTCCCATACATGGTTGGTGGAGCTGAATATTGATTCAACTTTTCTAGAAGTTACTGTCCAATTTTTTACCACATCCTTAATCATGTGCAAAGCCTCTGGTTAGCACTCACACTCCTAGTACTTCATCTGAATCAGAGACATATACAAAGGTAGTTGTGCAAAGTTTCGCTAACAAAAAAGTATGAGCGCTGTACTCCAAGGATGATTCCCAGAAACCCCTATAGAAAAGATAGAAGTTCAGGAAGCTCCTCTTCCTTTCAGGAGTTCACTTGTCATGCTTATGCTGACATGAAGAATTCCAGCATCTATCAATTTTGATTTTCTTTTATGGTTTCCATTGTTTCTTAATCTCAAGAAGATCCTCATGGTCAACAAGTACAGTTTTTATGAAACTTATGATTTGTTGACTATTTTATTAGATGCAATATAACTATTCCCATTCTAAAGGCACTATGAAAGTTTCAAGAACTGAAAACTCTAGACGTGGTATAATCACATATGTTGTTGGTTTAGGCCTGTGGGCTTGGGTTCTTTCCTTACTGGTGTTTTGCTGATTTCTTACATCTTAGGCTTATTTTTCTCAAATAATTTAATTTAACAATGTTATTAGTTTTTTCATAAAGTAATCCCTAAATGGAATACTATTCTGACCAAGGATACATTATGTCTTATTTTAAAAATTGTTTTGGTTTGATTAGGAGGAGGTAGGCACATAGTAGGGAAAAAAAACATAACTTTCTTTGAATGATTTATTTTTCATTCTGTAGGAGTGTGCATTTGTAGTATATTTGTCTAGAATTTTCTTTATTGGGCATTAAAATTGAAAAGTAGCAAGTAAGAAATGAAGAAAGAATTCTGTTTCCAACAAATGCATGGTATTTCGATGTTAAAACTAGGATGTGTATTCTCTTGCCAGTATTTCTTATCTTGCCAAATGGAGTTAGTCCTTTGGATGCTGAGATATTTCCTGGGAGGCAAGAAGATTGTAGGAGTGACTTATGACTCCTGAAAAGGCCCAAGCTCCTTACTTCTTACTTCCTCTTCCATCAATTGCTTCAGTAGCAGACTATAGATCCATTCAAAGTAGAGTTTTCCTCCTGGTGAATCTTATAGAATTGTGGATTTATTATCTACATTCTAATGTTGACTTCCCCACTGCCACATTTGATGTGCTTTGAGAGCAGGAACAGGTCACCAAACCTTTCATAGATGCCATTTCACTCTATCATTCTTTCATTCCTCCTTTCCTCCTATGGCTACTTATTGGGGATATTATACTTGTGACAGACACAATAGTAATAACCTATTTCCTTTTTTGTCTTTTAAGATTAGGTATTACAATGCTGTCAATCTTGATAGGAGAAAATATTGTGTAAGCTGTATTTTGCTGAAGTGATTACAGTATTGATTGTGTTCATAGATATTAGAGATTTTATGTTAAAATGAGTTAAAATTGCTATATTATGTTGATTAAAATGATTCAGTGTAATGGTAATGATGCATGTTGAATGAAATAAGCCAGACACAAAAGAACAAATACCATATACCACTATGTGAAATATCTAGAACAGGAAAATTAATAGAGACAGAAAATAGATTATAAATTACCAGGAGCCGAGGAGAGGGGGAAATGCGGAGTTTTCGCTTAGTGGGTACAGATTTTCTGTTTGGGATGATGATAAGGTTTTGAAAATTGATGGTGGTGATGGTTGCATAGGATTGTGGATGTAATTAATGCCACTGAATCGCACACTTAAAAGTGGCTAAAATGGCAAATTTGATGTTATATATATTTATACCACAATGAAATAAAAAATAAAAATTAAAAAAAAAGAAAGAAGGAAGATGAACAGATTTAGCAATTGAAAAACAACAAATGGGTGGGGAGAAATCAATAAAATCAATCTTTAAAAAAAAAAAGATGAGCAAGTCAGCGAGCTGGCACAACAGGCTGGCACAGTGAGCTCACGCAACAAGATGACACAATGAGGAGACATAACAAGGAAACACAATGAGAGACACAACAAGCAGGGAGCGGATGTGGCTCAAGTGACTGGGTGTCTCCTTCCCACATGGGCAGTCCCAGGCCCGGTTCCCAGTGCCTCCTAAAAAGAAGATGAGCATACAATGAACAGATACAGAGAGCAGACAACGAGTGCAAACAACAGTAGTAGGATGGGCAGGATAAATAAATAAAATCTTTTTTAAAAAGTAGGCTTAAAAAATGTAAATCTGGGGCCGGCTGTAGCCCAATTGGTAGGGCGCAGGTTTACCACGTAGGAGGCCCTGGGTTCGGTTTCCGGGGCCTCCTCGAGCGGGCAGACTGTCTTGAGAAGGCAAACTGCCGTGGGCAGGGCAAGCCGCCACGAGCAGGCAGGCCGCCACGCGGTGAGCTGACTCGGCAGGTTGCCGCAGCAGGGGAAGACAAGCAGACACAGAAGAACGCAAAAAAAATGAAGACAGCAGAAACAAGCAGAAAGGGGTGATATGTAATAAAAAAAATTTTTTTAATCTAAAAAAAATGTAAATCTAAGAGTTGGTACTATACTGCAAAAAGGTACTATACTAGGTGAGAATTATCATAGTTAATATTGTCAAAAATATATATTATTTTAGTGTATTTAAGAATTTTTATAATTTATATTTTCTATCATGAAAGGAATATTTAAATCTTTTTCTGATGTGCCATGAAATGCAAACTCTGCTAATAGTTGCTGTTTACTAAATCTTCAGTTCTAGCATGGAAGTTTGAGCGGTAGGGTTTTGTTGGCTTTTTTTCTATATCAATCTTTATCATTCAATAAAGGCTTATTACTTTTGTTATGGGCCAATCACTGTTATAAGAGTTATATAGGGGCCAGCTGTGGCCCAGTGGGTAGGGCGCCGGTTTACCACATGGGAGGTCCCGGGTTCGGTTCCCAGGGCCTCCTCGAATGGGCAGACTACCTCGAGAAGGTGAGCCAACTTGGGCGGGGCACGCCGCCGTGGGCAAAGGCAAGCCCCCGCGGGTAAAAAGGCAAGCCCCTGTGGGAAAAGGCAAGCCCCCGTGAGCAAGGACCCCTCGCGAGCTGGTGGGCTGCCACGCCAGTGAGCTGACTCGGCGGGTCACCCGAGCAGGGGAAGACAAGCAGACACAGAGGAACACAGAGAAAAATGAACACAGCAAGAACAAGCAGAAGGGAGGGATGTATAATAAAATTTTAAAAAAAATTTTTAAAGAGTTATAGGGCCGGCTGTATAGCCCAGTGGATAGGGTGCCGGTATACCACATGGGAGGTCCCGGGTTCGGTTTCCAGGGTCCTCTCCTAGCGGGCAGACCGCCTTGAG
>PVKH010002486.1:0-27047 GCA_004027955.1 Chaetophractus vellerosus
ACATATTTTGGTCAATTTCTATCACTCTCTGGAGTGAGAATTCCAAGTTAGGGCCCACTAGTAAGGCACCAAACTCTGAGATTATCTGCCCTGGTATAGGACCTGGATATCTTCAAAGACCTCTGGTGGCCCTCTGTTTGGGGTGATTTCCATATTGGAAGTCTCAGAGTTCCTACCGGGGTTTGCATAAGTGTTACCTCTGGGTTGCCCTCCCGACTCATTTTGAAGTCTCTTAGTATGGCTAAGAGATTTTAAAGTGAATCAAGAGGTCATTCCAGAAGTTATGCTTATGCATGTCTCAGGCAGATCGCACTAACTGCCACAGTAACAAAAGCCTCAAAGAGGGGTGCTCCTGAGGGCTCAACAGATCCAGATACTACAGGCAAGACACACAAACCCATGAAATTAGCACCCTGTCAGTGGGCCTTACCTTTGAATAAATGATAACCTATTTCCCCAATGTAACAGAGTTAGGCTCTGTTTATAATTTCCCTATACATCATTCTTCTACATCTTTTATTTGAAACTATAATTAGCACTATACCCATTAAATCAGAGGTTTTTAACAAGGGGTCCATGAGCTTGAATTGAAATAGAAAAAAAAAAAAACTTATTCTTGAGGGGACGTGTTGTTGTGGGTATGATATACTTACTAGATAATATAAATAATACTTTGTGGTTTTTACCTGTTTTTACCTTTTGTTACTATGAAACAACAACAAAAAAAGATTAAGTACCCCTGCATTAAATATATGTCCCAGAAACCTAAATCTTCAGTCTGGTCATATGCCAGTTGAGCCCTGAATCTCAGCAGAGTTGTGATCAATACCTGCTTCTCCTGTTCATTGGACTTGCCTAGGACAACTCACAAAATTATGAAGATGGACTATGCCTATCCTAAAAAACAGAGAGCATCTACAACTGCAAGCAAAACAGTTAATTCTATCTGTCCCATAAGATCTAAGCACCCTCTCAATCTGAAGCAGAAAGGGTATCACCATCTAAAAATCCTCAAGATTAAGGAATGAACAAATATAAGAGAGGAACGCAACCATAGATCAAAGTAGACATTATATTTGTAGTAACAGAAGAACTTGTAACATTGATATAAAGATAGTGGTTGCCAGAGGTTCTGGGGGTAAGGAAGGAAGATTAGGTGGAACATAGGGCATTTTTAGGACACTGGAATCATTCTGCATGATATTGCAATGACAGATACAGGTCATTATACATTTTGTCAAAACATATAAAATGGTACAGTGTAAACCATAATGTAAGCTGTAGATCTTGATTAGTAGCAATGCTTCGATATTTATTCATCAATTATAATAAATGTACATCATTAATGTAAAATGTTATTAATAAGGGAAAATTTGGGAGGGGAAGGGGTAGTACATATTGGAATCCCTATAATTTTGATGTAAATTTTATGTAATTTAAAACTAAAAATAAAATTTATTATATTAATAAAAAGGCTAAACCTGATGTTCCTAACTGAAATCCAGAATTTAGAAATCTAATATCATAAAAGCTATTGTTACCAGTGTAACTTTCTCCCAGTACCCAGTAAATATGGCTGCAGAGAATTTTCATATTGAGAGAACTTTCATGCTAGACATTAAAAATAACTCAAAAAGTATAAGTAGACTGCTTCATCTTCTCCTTTGCCTTTTCCTTCTTAATTTCATGCTAATGTATTTAATGGATGGAACCTAATTTACCCTAGAAATCTAGCTCTATACTGTTTGGGAAGTATATTTCCAAACTTCCCTGTCTCTGCAATATAGAAAGGCACCTTTTTAAAAGAATGGAATGAAAGCTGATTTAATCAATCTACAGTATCTACCACACTGTACAAGAAAAATCAAAGCACCCAATCAGAATGTTTTTCTATGTTTTAGAATGATAATTGAAACACACATTTCCAATTTATAACAATGCAATATAGTCTTAAAATATAGGTTTGTAAATTTATTTGGGGTAGATAGAGGTAATTTGGGTATAAAAGCAAAAAAAGCTATCAAAATATTCTTTTGAAGTATGTCAATTATCCCATCCCTAATTCACTAGTGAGAAGACAAAAGAGTAAATAGTTTGACTTTACCAGCCACATGTTTATAATTGAGTCTCTGTGTTGTTCTTAGGGGATATTCACCTTCCACTTTAGTGTAGGAAGGGCGACTATAATTGTAGTTTTTAAACTGAAATAATTCCAGATCAGAGAACAAATAAGCCATAATGCATAGATATTTATGATCTCTAATATGTTTCTGTGTTTTTGCTAAAATTTTGTTTCCTTATCTAGAGATGATATAGGATTGGTGATTTCTCTATTTTAATGGAGGAATTGCTGGCCTTTTATATCAGGTGATGTAATTGGTTTCCTATATAGTGGTATTTGCAAGACTGTAAATGATATCTGGACAAATATGTTACATTATGTTACAATCCCTGTGGTCTGGTCACTAGCATTGCTTCCTAAGACTCTTCTTACCTGAGATAGTACAGTTGGAGAGAATAGTTTATCTGATTTTTCTTGTAAAACCTATTGCTGCTTAAAAGATTTCAAGATCACAAAGAATCATGATTAACGATAAGTAAAAGTTGGGTCAATGAAAGTTCAGAGTTCTTATATAGTGTCTGCTATGAGAGGGTGCTTTAAAAGAGACCCATCCCCACCAGCGTCAAATTAGAACTTTGAGGGAACTGCAAGGGGAAGTCAAGTACCTTGGTTAGGGGAAGGAGTGATAGAATAGTAAGCAAACTTTTCTTTAAAATATTTGCTGAATGGGGCTGAAAAGATCCATTGCTTCTCATTAATCAAAATTAAGAGCAAGTGTGCTTATCCTAGAATGATTATTTGCAGGTGCCATATTTAATGTGCAACAGTATAGCCTGTATTTCCCAAGAAAGCATTGTGGATACTATCTCACATCTAAGTGGAATTCAGTGCTATTGTCAATCTCCTTCCTCCTAAAAAGGCCTAGATTTAGTAATATGCACATGCACATGCATACACAGAGGCTCATACATGTAGAAGCAGCTTTACTTTGAAGCTAAAAGATTAAGCTTCAGGGCCTGTCATGTGCCCAAGCTCTTTCCAAAGATCTCTGCCAAATTTTGTGTTTATCATTTTTGTTACTTTTCTTGAACTAGAATCAACAAGCCATCTCAAAATGGAATCCCCCTCTGTATATATAGAAATGTGTATTTTATCTCAATTAGAACTAGAAAGTTGATGGATGATCATTTATCCTTCCCCGGGATCTGTGGTGCTTGACTCCCTAAGGACCATATATTAGTCATCATTGTTTCCTCAAGCCTATCACAATACCCGGCATATAGCAAGAACTGTACAACTATTTGTTACTGAAAGAGAGACTAAAAGAAGATAGGAGAGTTAAAAAAAAAAAGAAACAATTTCTCAGAAATGAAGGTGTCTATAGCTTAAGTCAATTAAAGAAAAGAACAGTTCCAAGGATGCAATAGCCTAAAGAGAAAAAGTTCAAATGTAGTATTTGGATTAGATGATCTCATTATGAATGAAGATTATATAGTGTATATAGTGTCATTTATAATAATGAGGTTTTAAATTGTTTATTTCTAATAAGTAGAAGCAATATACTGAACCTGCTTTGTTCAGTTACTACTATTTCATATTTATATATTAGGCAGACTTTATTGAACTACTCATTAATAATCAATTTTATTCATCTTTCCAATATTACAGAATATTCCTTCAGGCAAGAGTTAAAGATATCTCCCAGCTTCTGCCCTGCTGCCTGCTTCTGTGTGCACTCTATTTTATTTTGGCATCAATACAGAAAACATCAAAGGGACATAGATCTAAATTCAGGAGATCATTAATGGACACCCAAACCTGGCTTACCATGTTACAGCTATAAAACTAGTGTGCAAATTACAGCTACATCCTTTTTGTTTCAACTAATAAGTAAGATGAGGAGACAACCACATAGTTCAGCCTTGATAGAGTTCATATTTCCTGAAGCATAATAAAGAACAGACACGGAAATAGCATTTTAACTGCCAAGTGTGACTGAAAAAAAAAATTTGGCTGACTCTCAGAAAAAGTAACTGGAAAGCTTTATGCTGTAAGAGTATCCACTTCCATTTCCTGGTCTCTCTTAATAATCAGAAAGGAAAAGTAAAATCTCCAAAGCTTTATTTCTGGTAGCCTATAAAGTGTGGCATGTTTGGAGGTTCAGAGAGAACGAAATGTTAATTTATGAGCATCCGGAAACAAGGATGGGAATGGAGAATGTTTATCAACAGTGCCATGGCACAATGCTAGAACACTTTTCTAATGACTGCTTTTGATATATAGGAATGATAAGAAGGAAAGAGATGGTCATTAGCTCTTTCACTTATTTTACTCAATATTCTAACAATCCAGAAATCCTGGTATAAGGTGTTGGGGTCATATATGAAATTTTATCTTCTAAGCCTGTGCTTCACTTTCAAAAGAAGCTAAATTGAATGATTTCCAATTAATTATATTTATTTTTCAGCAAGGACTTTTTTTTACCATAAGAGAACTTCATAAAACATTTTGAAGGTAGCAGACAACATGGTCATCCAACTAATTCCAAATGGGAAGAAATGCTTAGAGGGTTGGATTTGGCTTTTGCACGTGTAAAATTAAATTATATGTGCATATATCAACACATTCACCTATAAACAAACACACTATCTTAGTTTCTTTTTTTTCTTTTCAGAATTGGAATAAATTGTCTATGTTAACATAATGGTGAATATTTTTGAGAATCACCAACTTCTCTGCCAGACTTCAAAGTTTTAGTGTGTTAGTGGTAGAATAAAGGGCATGAGCTTACCAGGAGACATAGAATAGCATATAATTACATCTACCTGCATACTACACTGAGGGAAGGGCTGGTAATCAGAGAAGTTGGAAACAGGGATTACCAAAAATTGAGAAAGTGCAGTATACCTAAAGTGTTAGGCTAAACTAAATGGAAAAGATACAGGGAGCATTTGAATCTGTTAATCTATAAGACAGTCAAATCTCTAGGGACTGGGCTGAAAAACATAGGACGATCAAGAAACAAAATATATAAGTAAGAAGAAATGTCAGTTAAGTGGATAAAGACTCTTAGAAATCGACTTTATTCTACATTGAATTTAAGCCACATCATCAAGAAGATAATATTCTTTCCAAATATAAATGTGTATGTTACAAATTCATTACCTTTGATGAATGAAAATGGCTGCTTCTTTAATCTTAAACTTGAATTACCTGTCTTAGTAGATAGAAACATTATTGATTGAATTAAATAGCTCCAAGTAAGTTGTACACAAAAACACAGAACAACGCACATTTTCAGATCGCTGCAGTAAGTTTCTCAGAAAATCTATTCTACAACAAACTATGTCTTTGACAAAAGGCAGTACATTTTGAACACATTTAAAAATATATTTTCATTATGCAAGTAATTTATTAATATTACAGGATAATTAGAATTTAATGACAATTTAAATAAAACTTTTGAAGAGAGTTGAATCATTTTTAGTATCTGAGAAAAATTAATTCAGACAATGTGAATAAAATAATGCTTATGGATGGCAAAGCTATTAATATGTTAAAAGAATATAAAGTGTTAATGGCACTCCCACATAGTGCATATTTTTAATTAAGTTTATCACCTCACCTCATTTATTTATCTAACCCAGTAATTTGAATGTTATCCTTGACAGAGTATACTTCTCTCTTACCACTTGCTTATCAAGCTAAGCTACAGAGAATATCAAAAGCAAAACAAACTGAAGAATAATAATTCAACTGTGTATTATTGCATGCTATTTTAATAAACTTTACTCTTCACAATTCTCTCACATATACTATTTCATTTCATCTTCTTGGTAAATCTATTTGATTTAATTTAACTTTTAGAAAAATCCTGTATTGTAGATAAAGAAATAGCCACCTCAGTTTATAGATTAGTCTAATATAACTGATAAAAAATAAAAGTTTATAGCTTCTATATGGATAATCTCCATAACATGAAAAATAATTACAAAATTTTAGAATAGCATTAGTTTAAGTGGAAAATTTTGAGAACACCAGTATATATCATATACTTTCTTTCCCAAGATATTTGGTGTTGGAGAAACAATAACTTTTATTTGTCTAGACTAAAATCTAGAGAGTTCAAAATATAGGGAACGGAGGTGGCTCAAGCAATTAGGGACCTCCCTCCCACATCAGAGGCCCCAGTTCGGTTCCTGGTGCCTCCTAAAGAAACAAGGAAAAAGAAAAGACACAGCAAGTGCAAACAAAGGGATGAGGAAGAAATAAACTTAAAAAAAAACTGACACAAAATATAAAGGAGGAAATTTGAGCATATAACATATAATGTACTTCTTTTTCCATTATATAAACATCATTTCTGCACTTATTTTCTGAATTATTGAGTATTAAAAATTGAACAGATGTTCATAGTGAATGTATGATCATACTTTGAATGCAAAAATGGATATTTTATGCCTAACTGAAAATGAACATTACACAATTTTAATCCATGTGTGTAATTAACTGCTTTTGTGGTTCTGTGAAAGTGTATCAACTTTGAGCTATCCCCCCCATAAAATTTTTGTTGTAGCTTGAATAGGTAGGACATTCAGAATAAAATTTGTCACACTCAATAGAGCATCTCTCATTAATTGTCTTCAAGTGGTCAAATTTGATAAAAGCAATTACAGCCCAAGCAATGGTAATCATTCCCTATCTAATAAAGCAGCATAAGTGTACGTTACAACAAAACAACAATTTATAGCACTGGGCATAATTTGTGAGGTTAGGTACAGGGGACATTTCTAACTCAGAATGAGGGAATGTTTAGCTTAAGCCAAGGAATACCATTTTTAGAGCCAAATTCAGGCACAAACTGGAATGCCATGAAAATAGAATCTTTCTTATATTCAGTGTTCTGTTTAATGGTTTTAAAGGATTTTACTGGGCAGTACCTCAGGGAGGAACACATAATATATTACAATTTGTATAAGTTCCAGTACCTTGTTCATGGTTTAAAATGTGAGTGTTTTAAACTTAATAGATTCTTCTACAAGCAACAGTAGAGAATAGAGTTTCAACGGTGCCCATTGAATTGATTTTATCTGTCTGTAAATTGGTATGAATTATCTCCTGGGGGCATAGATTTGTACACATGGCATTGCTTCTATTTTACAGAAATAATATGGACCTGTGCATGCTATGACATTGTAGCATTGAAATATGATGAGGTCAGTTTATTTGTATCCACTACTCATGCATTCAAGGCTTCTAGAGAAATTCTAAGCTTTTGAAAGTGAACTTTAAACTGCATTTGTGCATAGCCACCTAGCTGAGCTGGTTTCTAATTTGTGTTTGTTTGCTTGTTTTTAAGTCTATATTCTTTCAGCATTAACTTCTGTGTCTTAGAATGTTTTGTTCTTGCATATTATCTCTTTTGATTCTCACAACTAGCGTGGGAGGAGATATTTTAGAGCAGCTATTATTGTGATCCACATTTTGTAAATTTGTAAATGAAAACTCGAAGGTGTTTATGAATTTTCCAAAGTATATTACGAGACTAATGTGAGAGGGTCTCACCTTGATGCTCTGTTTCAAATCCTGCTTTCCTCATTAGAATATTCTGATGGGGTTAAAAAGCCTTCCCTGGAATCTGATACCAAGCCTGAGATTACCTGGAGGAATTTCAGGGGATTGCCAGGACCTTCAATAACCTGAACCCAATTTTTAGATATTTAATTCTTTGGAAATCTGGGCACTCTCAGCACATCAGAAAGCAGAGGAGAAATGCACATCAAACTTCAAACATACCTTGTATTAGTCATATTATATTAGATGTTTTTGTGTTTAAAGAAAACAGCCCCTCCCCCAAATTTGTCTTAAAACAACAAAGGTTAGTTTTCACTTAGTAAAAATATCCAATGCAAATGTATTGTAATGGTGGGGGTTGTGGCATTGCTTATTTTGGTGAATTAGGGATCCAGGGTGTTTTAGTTTGCTAAAAGCTGCTGGGAGCAATATACCAGAAATGGATTGGCATTTACAGTGATTATTTATTAGGTTAAAAGCTCACAGTTTTGAGGCTGAGAAAGTGCCCAAATCAAAACAACATCAGGAGATGTTTTCTTTCAGAGCTGCAGCTGTGGGAGATTAGGCACATGGTGGCATTGGCTCATCTCTCCTGTGTTAGTCAGCCAAAGGGGTGCTGATGCAAAGTACTAGAAATCTGTTGGCTTTTATAAAGGGTATTTATTTGAGGGGTAAAAGCTTACAGTTACAAGGCTCTAAAGAGTCCATCTCAAAGTACCATAAGAGGTAGTTTCTCACCCAAGTCACTTGCCACCAGTTGACACAAGATGGTGGGCGATCTCTGCAAGGGTTCAGCCTTCCTCTCTCTCAGCTACAGGCTGGCATAGGGCTGATTTCTTTCCCGGCTCAGTTGCAAACTGTCAGGCAAATGGCTCATGTCTCTTCCCGGGGCGGGAGGGTCAAAGTTTCCTCTGCCACCATGCCTATGGCGCTCTCTCTCTTCCTGTGTATTTTCTGTGTCTTAGTGATTGATATCAGCCCACTGGCAGCAGGGACTTAACCTGACTTACACTCTACTGAAGTGGTCAAATCAAAGCCCTAATCTTAACAAACTTTAATCGAAGACATCTCAGCTGAATCTAATACAATCAAAGGGGTACCACACACAGAGGAACAGACCAGTTTACAAATATAATCCCTCTTTTTGAAATTCATAAATAATCTCTAACTGCCACATCTCCCTTCTCTGGGCCTCATTATGTTGAGCTTCAGGCAACTTTCTCTGTGGCTCTTTTCTCTCCCAGTTTTTTTTTTTATTTCAATTTTTGGAGGCCTCTCTTTGTCTCTGCAGCTTTTTACCTGTGTCTGAGGATTTTTATTCCTTCATTTATAAAGCACCTCAACAAGAGGATTAAAAACCACCCTGGGTCACACGTTCTAATCAAAGGCCTTTAACTGAAGGGATTTAATCAAAAGGAAGTTCCCTTAACTGATTCTAAACAAAAGGTCCCATATACAATATGTTTACATGCACAGAAATGGATTCTCTTTAAGAACAGAATTTTCTGGATTCCACAAAAGATTCAAACTGCCACACAGGCTAAAGGAGACACCATCTCAAAATATGCTTCTATGCTTGTTGTAGCATAGAAAGAACATAGAGGTAATATCTTCTGCAATTGAATACTTCAGCATGGAAGTGATTTGCATCATTTCCAACCACAATTCTTTTACGAGAATTAGTCATATCTAACATGGAAAGGATTGGGGAAAGTATAATTCTCAGTTGTGCCTGGAGGAAAGGGAAGTCACAAATCAGGGAAGCAGTTATAATACATGCCAAGTATGCCATAGACATAAAGGCAGATTTTTTTAAAAAAACAGGTTAGCACTCATCTTTTGACATGTAATATGCATGGTTCAAAGTGGGATAAAAATGAAGAATCTGAGAGGTGAAAAGTGTCTACAATTTGTTGGGGGCATTCTCCAGCAATGAATAAATTTCTTCTTAAATACACTTAATGAATTCTTCCTGAATATTTCTGGTAATAAGATGCCGGAGTATTTGACCAGATAGACATTGTTCTACTGGATGACTGTTACTGAAGCTTATTTACATTTAACCAGGCCTATAACTCTGAAATTGAAGCTCTCACTTATTGAACTTCATTCTACCTTCTGAGCACCATATAACAATCCAAATGGATTTGACAAAAATTCAGGACTCTATATAAAATAGTATTTAAGGAGTTGCAGACCATAGAGCTAAGCCTTGATTACCAGAAGAAACATGTCCTGCAAAATTGCAACTGGATTTTCCTACATATTAACTTGTTTCTCTATTTCCTCAGGTAGTCTGCACTCCTCATACTATTTGCAAAAAGGAACTCTTGGTTTGGAAATACAATTGGTATTTTATTTTACTTCTTTTTACTCTTAAAAAATACAAGACCTTTTCAGCTTGAAAAATTTTATCCAGTAACTTAAGTAGATAATTTCCCCAAATAGTTGGACAAGTTTGATGCACATATGCATATGCAAAGTGCACATGCAATTAAATAGATGTCCAAAAAATGTAAACATAAAATAATGATCACAAAAAATAATTCCAAGGATACTGGGTCCAGATTGAGGGTGTATAAATGGATCACCTATTGCTGAACCACCCACACTATTCAAATAGCTGGTGTAGGATCAGCTTGAATTATTATTTTTAAAATCCCTAGCACATGCTGAAAGTGATAACAAGGGTGAGTACTATTTCTTAGATTCTTAAGAGTTTATCAGTCTCAAAATATATTTTCATAATAAGACCTAAATTGAACTTTGTTCCAACTGAAAATATGTCCCCACAATACTAAGTAACTCAGGTCCAATCATCAATACTTGCAGAATTTCCTGTTCTGACTGAAATAAACCATGGTTACCTATGGTTGTTCCCAAAACAGTGTCTTTCATGGATGCTTCATTGCTTCAGGAGTTAGGAATCCAAGAAATGAAAAAGTATGCAATTATCTGCCCGTAGAGAGGAATAATGTCACATATAACCCCAATTTGCCCTTAGCTCTGTTTTTCACTTTTAATACCCAGCTGCCTGGTGTTTGTGAGTCTATGCCTGATACAAGTTTGATTGTTGTTGGAAGGAGAACATCTCTCTTTCATCCAAAAACATGTGAGTAAGAAAAAATGCACAAGATAAAGATATGCTGCAATAAACTGAAGGGTATAAATTTAAACTGGTAGTTTAGAGGGGGATGATCAAGGGGAATTTGGATTATGGTCACAAAATTTAAGCTAGAATTAAGAAGTAAAGTGTGAGAGCAGCTGGCCTCTGCATTCTTGATGAAGAAGTAAGTTTAGGAAAGTGTTGTACTTTCCTACTGCTTAGAAAAGATACCATTAAATAGGTTTGCTTAAACAATGGGAATTCATTAGCTTACAGTTTGAGGCCAAGAAAATGTCTCAATAAAGGTATTATCAAGCCAAAGCTTTCTTCCTGGAGATTGGTTATTGGCAATCCTTGGCTCCTCTGCCACCTGGCAAGACACATGGAGGTGTCTTCTGGCCTCTCCCTTCCCTTCTGTGTTTTACTGCTTTCAGTTTCTTGCTTCCTTGATTTTCTCTCTCTCTCTCTTTCTGTATTCACTCTATTTATCAAGGACTCCAGTAATAGGATTAAATCACACTGAATGAGATGGGTCATACCTTAACTGAAGTCGCCTCATCAAAAAATCTTACTTACAATGTGTTTACACCCATAGAAATGGATTAGATTTAAGAACATGTTTTTCTGGGGTACAAGCCACCACATAAAGGAAGATTACAGATCTGGTTATGAATCATTGGATAGAGGATGCATTAGTTAGGGTCCTCCAGAGAAAAAGAACCCACAGGATATGTATCATATATATGATTTTATATATATGTACGGGTGTGTTATATATATTTAAGAGATTCATTATAAAGAATTGGCTCACTTAATTGTAAGCATTGGCAAGTCTGAATTTGTAGGGAAGGCTAGAGGATGGAAATTCTGGTTAGAATGATTGTTGGGGAATAAATCATTCTCCCCATAAAGACATATTCAAGTCTTAAACCACTAATCCAGGGTCCTGTGGATTTGAATCATTTTTAGATAGGTCCTTTGAAGATATTCTTATTAGTTAAGGTGCTGAATTATTTGTGAATAGGTTCTTTGAAGATACTATTTAGTGAAGTCAAACTGAATCAGATTGGGATTTAATTGAGTCAGGTGGAGTCTTTATAAGGCAGATGAAATGTGGATATAGTCATTCAGAGAAACCCACTGGAGAAAATCAAGAAGACAGATCACCATGTGACAGAGGCAGAAATGTAAGCCAAGGAACATCAAGGAGTGTGGGAAGCCAATACCACTGTGCTACAGATTCCAGGAGAAGGTATGGCCTACCAAGAGCCTTGATTTTGAACTCATAGTCACCAAAACCCACAAGACCATAAATTCTTACTGTTTTAAGCCAACTACCTTGTGGTGTTTGTCATAGCATCTCTGGAAAACTAAAACAGTGATTTTGAATTCTTGAATCTGAGTTCCTTAGACTAGAAATTCGGGAAGTAGATGATGTAGTCTTGAGGCAGAATACTCTCTTTCTTATTAAAACCCTCAGTTCTTGCTATTAAGAACTCTAATTAATTGGATGAGACCTACCAACATTATGGAGGATAATTATCTATACTTAAGGTCAATTGATTGTAGCTACAAAAACCTTGACACCATAACCTAGTCAAGCTAATAAATAAAATTACCATCACGGAGGATATTAGAATTGTTTAATCAAGAGTTTCTGATGAAACATATTTTCCTTTATTAGCTCTTTTTCTATCACTTCCCATCTTTTATCTTTTCACTCCCTTTATTCCTCTTTCATTTTCTTAATTTTTAGAATTTATCCTATCTCCATTGTGTCTTTCATTTTTAGTCTCCCTTTTAGTTTATTTGCTTCCACTTGTCTTTTTGCACTACTTTTTCCTTGTCCTGATTTTGCATTACACTCTATCCTCTGTATACCAACAACTCCACTGATGAAAGATGACATTGTTTATCTCTCCTCTGTCCATTTCCCTATCTACTCCTTGGTATTCTATCTTAGTCCATCACAAATACGGCGGTTTTAATACCACTTTGTTTGCTTAAACTTACTATCTATAGTTATCTGCTTCAAAAAGTGTATTCTTCAATCTCATATTAAAGAAAAAGTGGTAAATAAAGCTTTGGTTCTTTTTGTCTGTGTGCATATTCATAATGGGGGTTCAGGGAAATCTAATTTAAGTGAATTCATCCCACATTAGTTTTCTATTGCTGTTGTAATAAATCACTTTAAACAACTTAAATTTACTGTCTTACAACTCTTTAGGTTAGAAATATGACATAGGTCTCACCAGATTAAAATATGTGTCAGCAGGCTGCATTCTTTTCTGATCAAGAGGAGAATCCCTTTCCTTGCTCATTCAGAAGGTTGGCAGAATTTAGTTCCTTGTAGTTATAGAATTGAGGTCCCAATTTTCTTGCTGGTGTTCCCAGTTTCTAGAAGGTCACCCACATTCCTTTGTTCATGGGCCTTTCCTCTATATCAAAAACCAGCAATGGTGGGTTGAGGTCTCTTCAAATTTTGAATCTCTCTTGCCCCTTCTTTCTATCATTGCAAATCTATATCCCAATGTTCTACCTTCTTCTTCTACTTCTAAGGACTGATATAATTAGACTAGTGTCAACCACATAACTTAGGTTAGCTTCATAGCTTTCCTTTAAATATTTTGACTTTCTCTGTTGTATATATTTTCATCATCATCACTTTTGTTAAAGAAAACACATATTATCATACCCAAAGAGTTATGATAATTGTCAGGCCTGGTAGAGTCAGAACTTTGTCAGTCAGGACAGGGACCCGGTAAGAACACAAGGGATTTTGCAGAGAAATAGTTGAAGGACACTGACAGGTAATGCAACCAGATTTTAGCAACATAGGAAATCCTTTACAATTGAAGACCTGATAAGGAAGGGGAACCTGGAAACAATACATTCTGGTAGTAGAAGGAGTATACCCGCTCCTTATATTTTCTTCCTTCTTGCTTGTTTGAATTTAAACCTAGTGGATGTGGTAAAAATCCATTTTTGACCATGTGAGAAAAGTAATATCCTGGAGAATAGTGGGAAAATAGGATACAAATAGCCTTTGCCTCCAGTATCATAGAGTCACCATACTAGACCTAGGCTGTTTATTCTGATTTTTGAGAAAGCTAAATAAATATGTTTCTTATTTAAGCTATTATTCTCTACAGGTCTTGATTTAGCAGTTGAACCTTTATCATTTGATGGTTTCTATATTTCATTTATTCTATTATAAATGGGTGTAGAATAGAACACAGGGTTGTTGTAGAGTCTAAGTGGCCTTGTTAAATCAACTGGAACATAATAGGTATTCAGGAAAATATTCATGAAAGTGACATTAACAAGAGCCCATTATTTTAGGTATTGTGATAAATATAAATTAAATATTGGAGACAGTATAATCTAATTTGAAATATGTTTCCTTTAATGTTCATTCTTAAGCTCTAAAGAATAGCTCTTATTAACTTGTCTGGAGCATATAATTATCAATTAAATTTAAATGTATATTCTACCAAATATCCTTATTTTTCTTCACTATAGGATCCTGGAAAGTACATACCAGAGGAGATTATCACAAAGAAAATCATATTCCAGCAAAGGAACAATTTAGTTTTTAATCACTGCCAAGGACTGAGAATAAAATAAATCATAAATGAGATCAGCACATTTATTTCTTAAAATATAGCCCTAGACCTGTAATGTAAAAGCTCTAAAGGAATAAAACAACCTCTGGAAATTAAAGCTTTACCAGAAACCAGAAACCTAGTCCAGATTCCCTGCCTCACAAGTGAAGAAACAGGTCTGGAGAGGTTGACTAAACTATTAGCTTTCCAACAGGGTATCATCCCCCATTTAGAGCAAGTGAAAAATTCTACACACAGAATTTCCAATAGAAGATCCAGGCAAAGGAATAATCACAGTTTGGTGAGAAAATTGTATCACTTCTCATTTCTACATAGGATTTTGTAGTCAATTACTCCTTTACTTACTTCCAATTCACTTCCAATTGCCATCTTCCTGAAATTCACCCATTTATATTGATATTTAAAAAGTGACTTTAAATTATTTTATCTTTCCCCATAGCCTATAGGAAGAATTCAGATTCTTTGGTTTTTATCCAAGTGTGCATTTAAACACTCCAGATTTGTCTTATTTAACCCCTTTTCTTTACCACAATCCCTAGCAAAAACTGGTTGTATTCGTTAGAGTTCTCTAGGGAAACAGAATCAACAGGAGATATCTGTAAATAATGAAATTTTATAAGAGCTTCTCATGTGACATGGGGATGCACAAGTCCAGGTTCAGCAGGCAGGCTGCAAACCAAGGGCTCTGATGAAAGTCCAATGAAGATCCTTGATGAGTTTCTGGGAGATGTTGGCTGTCCAAAGATGAACTGGGAAATCCTCTCCAAATGCTGAAATCATTTCCCCTTTTAAGGCATTCAACTGATTGGATAAAACATCACTCATTGCTGATGACAATCTTCCTGGTTCATGTGGATGTACTGAGCCATCTATGCAGTAAACTCACTGATGACTAAAGCCCAACTGGACACAATTGCCTGGCTGGGTTGACACATTAGCCTAATTGTCACAATGGACATGCAAAAATACACAGTTGTTTAAATGTTCCTTTTTTTCATACCACCAAATCTTTATTACTATGTATCCTATTACCTAAAATGTTTTTTTCTTTTCATTATTTTCCTGATTCATTCAGAGTTGCTCTTCAGGACTTTTTTCAGATATCTTCTTCTGGTTTTCTATTTTTAACTAGCTGGTTAGGTGCCCTTTCCATGTTCTCCTATACTAAAATGCCACATTTTAGGAAAACTAATTTTCTACTTGTATTCACCACTGTCTTTATCCAAGGATTAAAAAATAACTAATGGATGCTCAAGCAATTTTCATTACAAATAAAATTAGTTATTAGATTAGAATATAGGTTTATTGACAGTGGTCAATATAGTTCACTTTTAATATACCATATTGTCTTATGTGAGTTCTAAAAAATAGACATAAAGAATTTCTCAAGGCAATTCAGATGACATGCACAAATAATGCAATTATAAATAATCTTATTTTTACTCCTCAAAAATTATTATGTTAGCTATAATAAATGATAATTGCTTAAGCAGAAATTTTGGTAAATACCCAGGATGTAATGGTCCCTTAATAAACAGCAAAAACAACAACAAGAAAAGAGTGTACAGGGATTTGAACTAATGTCTTATTTTTACTAAGAAATCTGCATATAATGAATAGAATTTTTAAAATATTTTAATTTTTAGATTAGAATCACTATAATACTAAACATTTGAAAGTGACTAAGTACTGTGTACATATTTTTTTAAATGTGTTTTTCTTGATTCTTCCTGTTTTCAGTCTTTTTCTTTTGTTAAGAGTTGCCTCCTAAAATACCATATAGAGAATTCTTCAAGGAAATGAAAAGGAAAATATTCAGTTATATTTGGAAAGGAATTAAGATGAAAAATCCTCTGCTTTTGCTTTTCAGAAAAATGGATATATTTCCAATCAGTTTAGTGCATATAAACATTGGCGATTTTCTTTTCCACAATTTCTTATTTTCCTTCTTACAGTTTAAATTTATAGATACTGTATTCTCCCAGTTTATGCAGCTTCTATCACTATTCATTTATTGCCAAACTAAATTGATCAACAGATATTTAAAATGTGTCTATTTGTTTCTTGTGTGGTGTGCTTGTTTGTGAAAGAGGGAATAGCTACAAAGAAGCAAAATGTAAGGTTCCTGTCATTAAAGTTCTTCTAATCTCATTGTGCGACAAAACATATGGAAATAAAAAGTTACTTGTTATTTAATAATCCAAGGCCATAATAATAGGGGCTAAGTGCAAGAAATGAGTCAGTAAGATCTGTAGTATGAAAATAGGGGGAGAAAGCTTCAGCTATAATAAATAGGAAAGGCCCAATGGAGAAAGTAGAAACTGGTTTAATTATTGAAACCATGAATACTTTTTTTCCTGCTATTTACTATTGTTTTTTCTTTATTAGAGAAGTTGCAGGTTTATAGAACAAGAATGCATAAAATACAAGATCCCCATATATTACCCTATTATTAACACTTTGCATTGGCGTGGAACATTTGCTAGGATTTATGAATGCATAATTTTATAGTTGTACCATTAGCTATATAGTCTGGTTTAATTTAGAATCCACTGTTTGCTAAGTGCAGTTCCATGGATTTTTAAAAAAAAAATTATTTGTTGCCATGTTTCCAATCTAACATTTCCCCATTTAAGCCAAATTCAGATATATATTTCAGTGCAGTTAATTATGTTCACAATGTTGTGCTACCGTCACCACTACCCATTACCAAAATATTTCCATTTTTCCAAATAGGAACCCTGTATATTTTAAGGCTTTCCTTACCCCCACCCCACCCTTTGGTAGCCTATATTCTAGATTCTGATTCTGAGTTTGCTTGTTCTAATTATTTTCTATCAGTGAGATCATATAATATTTGTCCTTTTGTGTCGGGCTTATTTTACTCAACATGATGTCTTCAGGAAATGCAAATCAAAACCATCAGGGAAATTTAAATCAAACTATCAGGGAAATGCAAATCAAAACCATAATGAGATACCATTTCACACCCATTAAAACTGATGCCATCAAAAAAAAAAGTAAAATTAGAAGTGTTGAAAGGGAGGCAGAGAAATAGGAATGCTCATTCACTGCTGGTGGCAAGGTAAAATGGTGTAGCCACTATGGAAGATAGTTAGGTGGTTCCTCAGAAAGTTAGGTATAGAATTAACATTTAACCTTGCATTCCCACGACTAGGTATATATGCCAAAAGAATTGAAATCTGAGACTCTAACAGATATCTGCAGCACACTGATATTCATAGTGGCATTAATCACACTTGCCAAAAGATAGAAGCAATCCAAGTGTCCATCAACTGATGAATGGGTGGAAAAAATGTGGCATATACACACAGTGGAATAGTGTTCAGCCATAAAAAGGAATGAAATCTGGATATATGCACTAATGTGGATGAACTCATATACACTTTTAAAGCTAAGGATGGGTAGATAATTTCCAGAGAGTTTGTTGGTTGCAAAAAGAGTGAGGAAAGGAAGTATAAAGGTGGTAAGTGAGAAGTAACACAATCTCTTTTGCTCTGAGAATATTTTAAATTATTGTTGCCAATGATGTGGCACTATACTTTCAATCAATCAATTAATAAGTATTTATTGACAGTCTTGGCAGAGCCTAGGCCAGTTTTGGCATTATAGCATATCTGCCAATGGGGCTAATGTGGGCTCCACACTTCCCACCAGAAGGCAATTTTTATTAGTTTAATACTCCTTTTCTTTCCTGCTATCTCATAATTTTTCAAAATTCATGGAATCACCTTTGAGACAAAGCTATTGCATTATAAGAAGTGAAATATTTGCTCCCAGAGATGGTGGGTTATGCTTTTATCTTGTCTGAGAGAAAATCTAAGAGTTGTTTATTGTGAATATTGATTTAGAGATCACATTGAGAATCAAAGAAAATAGCATAAAGCAAAGCAATTCCTTTGAAATTATTGTGGTGCTGAGATACTCAATTCACTGAACTTGTATTTGGTGAGTACCTAATATAAGCCAGCACTGTGCCTAATGTAGAGATGCAGGAGAGGGCTAGAGATACAGGACCAATGATTCAATGAGTTTACAATTTAAAGCTCGGTGATAAAGCAGTGAACTAGAATGGGTTCAGGCTTCAGACTAAGCATTTAATTTCAGTCCATGCTTCAGATGACCCAGTAGAACTCTACTAGCAAAAATTGCTATTGGTCACAAGATGGTATCTATGTTAGAGTGTACTTGGCTCAGTAGAACAGAAGATAAATTTAATAAAGTGATAGAGGATTATATATTCATCTCTGAGCAATGGATTAACTCCTTATTAATTTTGGTGCAATGTAATAAAAAAATCAATCATATTTTCGTCCTGGTAAAAAAGAAAAATATATTGGGCAGGAGACTGGATGTCTAGTCCTAGACCTGCCCTTGACTCAATGAGTGATTTGGCATGACCTTTAGTTTCTTTACTTGTAAAATGATAGACAATTAGCTATATGAACTCCTATCTTTCTTCTGCTCAAGAATTGCATGAGCCTTAGAAACTTTTCCATAGTGTTCTACATCTCAAATATTCTCTTCCAATTTGAATGCATAAAACATTTGTAGCCTGTGTTAACGTAACAGTTTCTTTTATGAGTAATGTATTTAAGAATATAGCTGAATTGTTCTGAAATTGCTCTATCCACACTGCCCATTGAGTGAGATCAGAAAATGGAGGATGTTTTAAAAGGGTAAAAAGGATGCAGAGAAAAAAAATATTAAAATAAATGATTGAGAGTATCTTGACTCACCAGCAATACAATAAGGAACTAAAAGGTCAGGAACCCTGGCTTTTATGTCCCTTTATTCTCCATAGAGATGAGCACACTGAAGAAAGTAATTGAATCTTAGTAGCGTATGCAACTATTTCATAACATTTAGAACCATTAAACATTATCCCAAATAAAGGAGCAGAGGCTGAACCCTTAATGAAATAAAATCCACTTTTATTTACAAACACCTATTGACTATCTCTAAAATGCCAGAAGACTGTCACTATGATATCATTTGTCTGCACTCAATACATGGCAATACTTTCACAAAGGCTTTTAATATATTTCAAAACTGATTATTAAAGAAAGGAAATAAATAGAAAATATAATTCTTATCTTGTTCTGGTTAATATTCTCTATGTTGGAACCTGTTTGGTAAGGATTATTTGGAGCAGATGCATGCTTAACTTTGAAATCTTTTAACTCTCCTAAACCAAAATATTCTTGTTGATATACCTCAACAAGCTATACTCACTGTTATCAGTTTGTATTTCTGATAATGATATCCAAAGAGTAAAATTCTAGTGTGCAATACTCTTTTGAAGCACAAAAGCTAGATGCTGCAGTAGAAGCTGAAACCAGAGCCTCTAGGCTCTTCAACCCAGCAACAGGAGAAACCCACTGTAAAGCTGTGTGGCTTTGTTTTCTTCCCATGTATGCTTTGTATTAATACTTTTTATAAAATGCAGAACTAAAACAGGGCTTGTTTCAACCAAACTGCAGGATTCAAGCTCAATTTTCAGTAGAATACATGTTAATTTGGAGATTAAAAGAGAAATCCAACTTATACTGGAAAAGCATTACATAGCCTGTCAAATGCAGATCCCGTTAAATTCCAAATGACCTCTTTGCTCCTGAACTTGCCAATCCACATGATGCCGTGATTAAATTTTATAAAGAGTTCGGTTTAAATACTACATTAATACAACATTAAGGTTGACATTTTAAATCATTAATAGTTCTAAGCCAAATAATTCATAGCTACCTTTCACAGTCACTGTCACCATGGCAATTTTATACCTTACTTATTTTCCTCATATATTCAACACTAAAATTCAACGTATGCGCTCAAACCAAAACAATTTTTCCCCTCAAGAATTATGTAATTACTGGGACACTTTGCATATGGTACAAAGCAAATGGGACAATTTCATAATTATCAGGTTCATTTGGAGTACATAGATAAATTCAAAAAACAGACATTTGGGGTCCTGATTTCAGTTCTTAAATTTTACCTAATAATTCATAACATTTTCTTTTATTTTACTAAGCCAGATTTACTTAACTAGTGACAGAGGTTATGTAAACCATATTTTGGTTCATTTACATTTGTCAGGGCAGGATTGTAAGGCCCAGATTTTTACATGAAACATAAGATGATTTGTATATTTATAATCTATGAAAGTACCTTCTACAAAATATTTAGGTTGCTGGGTGGTTAATATCTTAGTTCTTTCCTATTTTTCATGGATTCATTTTCAAGTTGTTTGAAACATCCAATTATCAGTTTATTGTTGCCTAGCTATGATCCATTTTCTCTATACTCCTCCCTATATGTTCTTCGATATTTATTTGAGTGTCTATTCCTCTCCCAAGCAAACTATATGCTTTAGAAACACACTATGCAACACTTATTCACTACCTACATGTGGCTATTAACATTCAAATTGATTAAAATTAATTAAAAATAAGGATACTAGGCACATTTCAATTGCTCAATATCCACACATGGCTAGTGTATTGAAAAGCACAGATACAGAACATTTCCATTTTTAGATCAAGTTATCTTGGACAGCACTGAGTGTGCACAGCCTAAATTCAACACCAGAGGAAAAACTTGATTGAATTAAACCACATATATATATCCATATCCATGACTCTAAAATTTGTCTATAGGTGCACATTTGACTTAATTCACACTAATGTCAAGGCAAATTCTAAGATTCTTGTTAAGAATGCTGGAAAATTGAAAAAAAGTTTTTTATTACATCAGTTAGTCTTCCAGACCAAAATTTCTGAAGTCTGTCCAACCTCTGGACTTTCCAGTTAGATGAACCAACTAAATCCCTATATTGTTTAAGCTAAGTTTGTATTTTTAAAAACTACTTCCAACATTTAGAGTTTTAGTGATATACTGTATAAATATTTGTTTATTGCAATTTTTTCTTATCATTATGCTAGGTAGTGTGAGGAAAATTATAATGTAAAATAGACATGACTATACCTTCAAAGAATTTTCTCTTTATCTGTAAGAGAAAGATATATTCTATACTTAAATATTAAATTCTATGGAACAGTTTGTGGGTACATTTGAAATTCATAGTGACAGGAGGTCAGTGAGGGCTATAATGTCTAGGACTACCTAAAAATGGAGGATGAATTTGACTCAGCCCTGAAAAATGTCATGGATTAACTGGGGGCAGAGGAGCACTTTCTAATCTAACCAAGTTGGGAGTTCTGGTTGATAAAAGAATGACTTGTGCTAAGTTTCCCTAACAAAAAGCCTTACCTACATTGTCACTGTGTTGGTCAACCAAAGGGGTGCTGATGCAAAACACCAGAAATCTGTTAGTTTTATAAAGGGTATTTATTTAGGCTAGAAGCTCACGGTTACCAGGCCATAAAGTGTAAGTTACTTCCCTCATCAAAGTCTATGGCCATATTTTGCAGCAAGATGGCTGCCGACATCTGCCAGGGTTCAGGCTTCCTGGGTTCCTCTCTTTCCAGGGAGTTGCCTCTCTCTGGACTCAGCTCTGGGCTCAGTTTCTCTGTTATCTCCACAAGGCCAGCTGTATACTATTAGGCAAACAGCTTGTTTCTCTTTCCGGGGCCTCCTCTTTCCTCATGAGTAAGCTCCTCTGTGTGTTCACTTTCCGGGGCTCCAGCTCAAAACTCCAGCATCAAAACCTCCAACTCTGTTGTTTGCCATGTCTTTTATCTGTGAGTCCCCACCCACCAAGGGGCGGGGACTCAACACCTTGCTGAAGTGGCCCAATCAAAGCCTTAATCATTATTTAATCAAGTAAAAATGAAACCTGTGAACCTAATATAATTTAATATGCCCAGAGGAAAAGACCAGTTCACAAACATAATCTAATATCTATTTTTGGAATTCATAAATAATGCCAAACTGCTACAGTCACTAAATTCGAATTTCAAAATTATGAAATGTATTATATGTCTTCAACTTCATGTAGTGTTCAGTGCTTAACAATCTTATGATTTTCAATAATCAAGACATCCCTAGTGAAATATTACAGATGGGGAGACTAGGACTTGGTACTAAGTTGCCAGAGACTAAACTTTTAGTGAGTCAAAGTCTTAACCCAGGCTTCTCTGATGTCAAGTCCAACATGCTTAACTATTATGCTTTACAGATATCTCATTCCTTGATTATACAGGTTAAAAAAAGGTACAAATCAATGGAAAAGCAATTTCACTAGGGGAGATAGATATTTGGGCCTTGAAGGTTTTTCTTGTTATTAAGCACATTCTTAAATAAAAGCAGTTTAATTTCTCAGAAAAACAAGAAACATTACATTTTTTAGTACTTAAAAGTTTACTCAGTATTTCTACTTAGATTTCCAGTAGCAGGCAAAATCTAAGGCTCCTCCAGATATCCTGGTCTCCTACTATACACCTTCATGAAGCAATATCCATTCGAGCATTGACATGCCTAGAACTGGTTTCGAATTAATATAAAATGTCAAAGGTGATGGGGATGTCACTTCTGTGATTAGGCTTCAAGAGACTGGAAATTCTGTCTGACTGGATTCTGTCCCTTGTTGGCTTTAATGAAGCAAGTTGTCATTTGTAGAGGCCCACATAACAAGGAACTGAGGGCAGGCTCTAGCCATCAGCTGGCAAGGAACTGAAGCTGTCAGTTGGATAACCTACAAGGACTGAATTCAACCAACAACTGTATCAGCCTGGAAGTGGATCCTTCCCTGGTTGAATTTTCAGATGAGATAATAGCCGTAGGCAACCCTTTGATTGGAGCTTTATGAAAGACCTTGAAGCAGAGGACACAGATAGGCCATTCTTGAATTCCTGACTCACAGAAACTGTGAGATAAAATATGTGCATGTTTTTTAAGCCACTGAGCTTGTGGTAATTTGTTAGGCAGCATCAATAACTAACACCACTGGCATATTTTAATGGTATAGGAGGCAGGTAAAGAAATGCTTTCACTTTCATTTCATAGAAGAGAAAACCAAGTTTCAGAAAAGTTACATAAATTGCCCAACATGTGAAAGATGGGACTATGATTAAGTCCAAGGTTATTTTTAATGTATAGTTTCCTGCTCCTGCCAATTAGGTAATGCCTTGCCTTGGACTATAGTGTGTTGCCTTATTTACTGTGGGAAAAATATTCTTGGCATGATATGAATAATAAATGCAATTTTAAAAATTTGAATATCTGCTCTCAGCTTTAAGTTGGTTTATCATATCTACTTATTTCCATCAATCTCTGTGATCCGGTATTCACATGAGCATATCTGCAAGATTTAAAAATGGATTTTACAGATAGTCCTGATTCCTCTTGGTGTTTTCCTCCACCTCAATACCTCAAGCAGCTAGCCTCATTATAATGGGTTTGGGTCCATTATAATATCCAGATAATATACTTAAACAAAGTGGGTGGATATTAGTGTTCAAAGGTCAGGGATGGCAGCCTAGAGGCCATATTTGTGCTAACTAGAGATAGGAATGCAAGATAGTGATTATTTCATCTATATTAGCTTCAGAAAATAGTTCTGACTAAGTGGCAGAATAAAAACAGATCTGTATGTTAGTAAAGCAAAACTGAATAATCCACACTGAGCAACATTGCCTTCAACCTAGTTGAGCTGTTAAGTAGCAAAGTGGCTGGATAGTTTCTTAGATGCTTTATTGGGTAATGGTGTTGTGACATCATGCCCTAGCTATGGTGACTAGAACTCTATATTAAATGTAGTTTGGGGAAACATTTATTTATTTTTCACTGAGACGATATTAACATTAATGCCCAATACTGTATATGCTGCTACAGAGTACATAATTGAGAAAAGTCTTAGAAATTACCTGGTACATATTATATTCTTTATGTTTTCCGTTTTCAGAGTCTAACTTATGCCCACTCTGATGGGAGGGTGCTCAAAACCTAGTGATGATAATTTGGGTCAAATGTTCCTTTATCTGCCTTCTATTAGTGCCATATCTTAATTTGATTCAGGCTGTAAAGGTGAGATATGGCTTTCAGTTTATTTATCTATCCCTTTAAGAAAGAACATGGACATAAGGCTCTTTGAATTCTTTCAACCAGGAATCATCTCTAATTTCTTTTACTTGATTTTTAGTTTTGCTGAAGTGCTTGCTCATTTTTGCACCTGCCCTTGTTCTTTCAATGAATTTCCTGTAATAATGACATTACTTGCCCCTGGATGCATGTAGAAGAGTAGATATGAAGGGACATATGGTAATAAAAATGCAAGATATTCCAACCATGTTCTGGAACTTGCTATAACCATTTACTATCTATATTCCTTTAGGTATGCATTCACTTCACTGTTTAAATTCTGTGATTGTAAATTGGAACTTAAAATTCAATGAGTCTATGAAAAATATTTCTTTCAGCAATACATAAGCCCTTCACAGTAAAGTCTTTTAGTCAAATTTGCATAAGTTTTACACAGTTTGTGAGACTGGAGAGACTGATGCCAGTTAAAATGCATGAGGATGCTTTGATCAGTGTAATTATCTAGTGTAAATTGGTTAATATACATGATGGTGCAGACAGAAAACAATGCACTTAGAATTCATTTTTTCCCCTCTAAGTAAAGTCTTAGCGTAGGAAAACATGATAATTTTTCTTCTTCACAGTTTGAACATGAACTGGTGTCTTCAATTAGCAACAACCACAAAACAGATATTACATATATTTTTTTGGTTTAAGAATTAAATAACTATGACTATGAGAGCATTTTCTCTCTCATTTTCACATGTTCAGTGCCAAGGGATGGCTTTTGAAAAGTACTCACTAGATTCTATTTTCCTAAGAGAAACACTACTCTTAATATCTCAATATTTTATATTTGAGCAGAAAAGGCCATATAAAAATAGGCTTTTTGCATAAACATTGAATATTATAAATGAGAAGAAAAAGAATAGTCACAAGTATATATAGAAGCATTAAAGCAGAAAGCAATAAAACAATAATATGGCCATTTCAGAAAAGATGTATAGCCTTGCAGTTTGAGCAGATTTTATGATATAAGGGGAAAATGTAGGGTGCACATCAATATATCAATATACAAAGTTTATCAAGAAAGAATATAATGATGGGGCAACTTTGCAATGGCCTAATTAACAAAATCAGCCCATATTCTCAAACGCCATTATTTAGCCTAAAGTGGCATTTTTCATTGATGACATTAACCAAGCAAGTTTTATATCCAGGGTATATGTTTGATCCAAGCTGCATGTATTAACATATATATGCATCTATAAGTAAATGCTTAAATTTATAACACTTTACAAAATAGATGCTTTCATTGACTTAAATGCCCACTAAAGTAATTCCACTCAATTGAATAAAATATTTCCTCTCAAAATCTCCTGTGGACATAGAATTATTGAGTCCTTCTTCTCATCATTGTGAATTATTTCTGTGTTCTACTAAGACCTGATAGATAAGTACACAGGAATGCAATTTTAGTTTTCAAAATTACTTGTGATTATGATTAAAAAAGACCTTGATGTATATTAACATCAATTATGTGATATATATATCTTGCTAAACAACATTTCAGAAATTTTGTATTTTATGTAATGAAGTTAATCACAAGTTTGCTCTTGTTTTAAATGAATATTCAATAATCAGGAGTTAAGTATACAGTGAAAGTATTAGCTCTCTGCCACAGAAGGAGAGAAAATGGGACCAGTGAATCACAATCAGAATGAAACAACAGGTTGTTCATGCTTTATTTTGACACCAGTATCTTAGACTAGAAGTTCAATTATAATGGAACACTAAGAGTATTGAAGATGGATATAACATGGTAATAATATTATTCTCCTTTGCCAAGTAAAATGTGTTCTCTTTTTTTTCCTCTGTGACCTGTAAACAGTAGAAGGAATGCTTTGGGAAGAAATAGCATACAAGTATAAAATCTTTCCTAAAGTAGAAGGGATTTTGGAATGAATTTACCTTATTTAGTTTCATGTTAATTCTAATAGTTATGCTAGGAAGGTTCCCGGAGACTTTCTAAAAGAAAAATAAGTGAAACTTCTTTTTTTAGGAAAGTCATTTACCATGAATTTCTAGACCAAGATTCTTTGGTCAAAACTATGGTTGCGTTTTTGAAGAATGTTTTTTTACTCTCATTTCCTCATTCTCACAGGTTGCATTTTTCTACTATTTCAGAAGAACGCCCGAACCAAAGTGCTTTAGTTTCCTAGAGCTGCTTTTAAAAAGTACCACAAACTGGGTGGCTTCTTATAAGAAAACTACTCATATTGGATTAAGATCCCATCCTCCTCCATTATGACCTGATTTTAACTTGCCTAATTCCATCTATAACAACCCTATTTCCGCAGAAGTTCACATTCTGATATACTGGGGATTAGTACTTAAAAATTTTTTGGTGGATGATGAAATTCAGTACACAAAAAATCAGTCTAAATTTAGTAATGGGAATAAAACCGAGGAGGATCAAAGACAATCAGCTCATTTGAAAGGTTGTGAGATCCTTTCATTTCCCATATACTTGAATTGCTTTCAAGTAGTTTAACAAGGTTCTCTACCATATATATAAGTATGTCCAGAGAAGATGAACACTGACATGAAAAGTTCCTAATATTCAAGAAATAAGAATGACTCAAGTTTCTGGTATGCTAATCCCCTAAATAATATACCT
>PVKH010002487.1:0-27044 GCA_004027955.1 Chaetophractus vellerosus
AAGACCTCGGGCAATATTCACTCTTAAACTTGACATCCTTAAAAATTATGACATGAAATTAATACAACTTTTCATATGATAGGGGAAAAGGTTGGGGAAGAAAACAAGAAATTAATTTTGTGTACATATACAGTCATACTCATAACAAAACAGGGAAGAAGGGTTCATGACTATTACAGTCCTCGTTTCTGTAACTGGTAACGTGGTTGAAGTTCATATTTATCACTACCTTCTTCCACTATGTTTAACTTTATAAGGAACTATCAGTTTCCAAAGTTATTGTATCCTTTACACTCTCACAAGCAGTGTAGGAGAGTTCTAGTTGCTCCACATTCTTGCCAACATTTGTTGTAGTCAGTCTTTGTAATTTTAGCTATTCTAGTGGGTGTGAAATGGTATCTTATTGCAGCTTTAATTTGCATTTCCCCGATTAACATTTTCACATGCTTATTGGCCCATTGAAGTGTCTGTTGAAGTATTTTAACCAAGTTTAAATTCTTGCTTGTCTTTTTATTTTTGGGTTGTAGTTCTTCATAAATTCTAGATAGAAGTCCATTGTCACGTCTATGTATTATGTATATGCTTTCCCAGTCTTCATTTTCTTGATATTGTCTTTGGTTGAGCAAAAGTTTTAAATTTTGTTGAAATTCAATATATCATTTTTTCCTTTTTTTGGATGCTTTTTTGGGTGTCTTTTTCTAAGGAAATATTTGCCTACCCTATGGTCATAAAGGTATTCTCCTTTGTTTTTTTTTTTCATAAGCTTTATTAAAGTTTTATCTTCTATATTTATGGTCCCATTATCAAATTCTTTTTGTGTTTGTATGAGGTAGTGGTTGAGGGTCATTATTCTCCCATATGTTTATCCAGTTGTTCCACCACTATTTGCTGAAAAGATTTTCCTTTACCACTGAATTGCCTTGGTTCTTTTGTCAAAAATCAAATGACCATTGTAATGGTTTGACAGTTTTATCTAATTATGAATTCCAAAAATATAAATTGAATCATGCTTGTAGACTGATCTCTTAATCTGGGCGTGATTGGGTTGTGATTGGGGCGTTAACTGCCAGGTCAGTGGGACGTTGAGCCCCACCCCTTGGTGGGTGTGGTCTCAAGTATAAAAGGCAAGACAGATGACAGAGATTTGAGAAGCAGATTTTTGAGAAGCAGTTCTGATGTTGGAGCGGAGCGCCCCAGGAGAAGACAAGTGAGCCATTTGCCTGATAGTCTACAGCTGGCCTTGTGGAGAGACACAAAGCGTAGGGAGCCTCATAGTCTACAGCTGAACTTGTGGAGGAAACAAGCTAAGCCCAGAGAGAAACACAGCCCTGGGAACAGGAACCCAGAAGCCTGAACCTTAGCAAACTTCGGCAGCTGTCTTGCTCCAACATGTGGACTTTGGTGAGGGAAGAAACTTCTGCTTTGTGGCCTGGTAACTGTAAGCTTCTACCCCAAATAAATACCCTTTATAAAAACCAACCAATTACCGGTATATTTCCAAAGGCACCCCTGTGGCTGACTAATACAACCATGTATATGCAGGTCAATTTCTGGACTCTGTGTTATGTTGAATTGGTCCATTTTTTATCCTTATGCCAATAAGTTTTGAAATTAGGTGTAAATTCTCCAACTTTGTTCTTTTTCAAGATTGTTTTGGCTATTCAAGTCCTTGCATTCCAATATGAATTTTAAAAGAAACTTGTTGGGGGCCGGCTCGATAGCCCAGTGGATAGGGCACCGGCATACCACATGGGAGGCCCCGGGTTCGGTTCCCGGGGACCTCTCCTAGCAGGCAGACTGCCTTGAGAATGGCAAGCCGCCATGGGTGGGCCAGAGCCGCCGTGGGCAGGGCAAAAAGCTGCCACGGACAGGGCAAAAGCCGCCACGGGCAGGGCAGGTAGCCCGCAAATGGAGCGCAGCCAGCCACCCGCGAACTGAAAGCCAGCCGTGAATGGAAGCAGAAGTTGCCCACAAGTGGGGAAAGCCGCACCTGCGCAGTGACCAGTCTCGGCGCGTCGCCGCAGCGGGGGGGGGAAAGGGAGATATGTAATAAAATAAATAAATCTTAAAAAAAAAAAAAAAAGAAACTTGTTGGTTTCTTTAAAGATGCTTGTTGAGATGTTGTTGGAATTGCATCGTTTATAAATCAATGTAGGTAGAAATGACATCTTAACAATATTGAATCTTCCAATCTAATAGCACAGTATGCATGTGTATATGAGTGTATGTGCATAAAATCTCCATTAATGTATGTCTTCTCAATTTCACTCATTTGTGTCATTTTCAGTGTAAAAATCTTACACATCTTTTGTTAATTCTATCCTAAGTATTTGTTTTTTTATGTTTTTGAAGCAGTATTGATGTCTTCATTCCATTTTCCAGTTTTTGATCGTATATCAATTGAGTTTATATGTTTGCCCTGCTTCTTATGCAATTGCTAACTTCACTTAAAAGTTTTAGTTTTTTTTTTTTTTGGTGAATTCCTTAGGATCTTATACATACAAAATCATGCCATGTGAATGATGATCTTATACATACAAAACCATGCCATGTGAATACAAAGTTTTATTTCTTCCTTTCCATACTTTCTAGGCTTATTTCCCTATTATGACCTCCAGTAAATTGTTAAATATAAGGGGTGAGAGAAGACATCATTCTCCTTTTCCTGATCATAGAGGGAATATATTAAATTATGACACCATTAAATGTAATGCTAGCTGTAGCTTTTTGTACATGCCCTTTATCATAGTGAGGAAGTTTAATTCCATTTCTAATTTGCTGAGAGTTTTCATAATGAATAGGTGTTGATGGTTTTCTTGTCATCATTAAGATGATCATATACTTTTTCTCTTTTATTCTGTTAAATGTGGTGGGTTTCACTGATTGATTTTTACATGTTAAATGAACTTTGCATTTCTGGGATTAACTATTTGGTCATGATGTATATTATACTATTTATATATTGCTGGATTCAATTTGCTAATATTTTGTTGAGAAATGTATTCATGAGGGATATTGTTCAGAAATTTTATTTTCTTGAGGACATTTTTAGGTTTTGGTATTAGGGATACACTGGCCTCATAATATGAGATGGTGCATGCTCTTTCCTTCTCTACTTAATAAAAACTATTTGAGTAAGATTGGAATTAGTTCTCTTTAAATGTTTGATGGAATTCACCAAAGAAACCATCTGGGCCAGGAGTTTTCTTTGAGTAAAGATTTATAGTTACAAATGAAATTTCTTGAAAAGATGTGGGGTATTCCTGTTTTCTATTTTTTTCTTTTGTCAATTTTGGTAAATTGTGTTTTTCAAAGAACTTGCCCATTTCATTTTTGTTGTCAAATTTCTTGGCATAAAGCTTTTAAATAACATTCTCTTATTTTTCTGTTTACTGTCTATAGGGTCTTTAGTGATATGCCATTCCTCATTTGTAATATTTGTAGTTTGTGTTTTCTTTCTTTTTCTTGATGAATTTTGCTTATTTGGACTTTCAAATAAACAGCTTTTGGAATTGTTAATTTTTCTCTATTGTCTCTTCTTTTTATATTTTTTCTCTAGTTTTATCTTTACTATTTTCTTTCTTCTACTTACTTTCAGTTGAATTTGCTCATCTTTTTCTAGCTTCTTAAGATGGATACTTAGATCCTTGGTTTAACTCTTTCTTCTTTTCTAATGTATTTAAAGCCATTAAATTTCCTTTAAACATTGCTTTATCTGCATCTCACAAATTTTAATGCTGTGTTTTCATTTTCAATAAGTTCAAAATACTTTCTAATTTTCCCTGTGATTTCTTCTTTGACCTAAGGGTTACTTAGAAATGTATTGTTTAATTTACAAATATTTGGGATTTTCAGGACATCTTTTTATTTTTGATTTCTACCTTAATTCAATTCTATGCAGGCACCATGCTCTGTAAGATTTTAGATTTTTGAAATTGATTGAGACTTATTTCATGGCCCAGCATATGGTCTATCTAGGTGAACCTTCCATAGGCACCTGTATACATTCTGCATTTGGATGTAATGTTGTATTAATGTAAATGTGGTTATTTTGGTTGATAGTGTTGTTCAAAACTATATCCTTATGGATTTTCTCCTTTTCTTTGAATTATTGAGAAAATGGTGTTAAAACTTCCAACTATCATTGTGCCCTTGTCTATTTGTCTTTTAGATCTGTTGAGTTTTGCTTCATGTATTATAAAGTGTTGTAAATATACAGAGAAGATATTATGTCTTTTCCATTATGAAATGTCCCTCTTTACCTCTACTACCCCTTGTCCTGAAGTATACTTTGTCTGATATTAATGAAGGCATACCAGCTTTCTTATGCTTACCATTTGCATAGTATACATATATACATATATATTTATATATATTTACTTTCCACTTATCTATGTCATTATTGTTAAAGACTGACTCTTGCAGATAGCATATATTTGGATCCTGCTTTTAAAAAAAATATCAAGCCTGGCAATCTCTACCTTTCAATTGGAGTCCTTGTGCATTAAATTGTAGTTATTGATATGATAGGTATTAGGTCTTCTATTGTAATATTTGTTTTCTATTTATTCCATCTTTTGTTAGTTCCTTTATCCTTTTAAAGTATTTTTAAAAATTCCATTTTTTCTCTATTTACTTTTTTAGATGTCTCTTTGTATTTTTAAAATTATTACTCTAGAAATTACAGTATGTATCCTGAATTTATCATAAATACATCATTTTTTAAAAAAATTTATTTATTTTATTACATATCTCCCCTTCCCCCCGCTGCGGCGACGCGCCGAGATTGGACACTGCGCAGGCGCGGCTTTCCCCACTTGTGGGCGGTCTCTGCGTCTGTTCACGGCCGGCTTTTCAGTTCGCGGGTGGCTGGCTGTGCTCCATCCGCGGGCGACCTGCCCTGCCCGTGGCGGCTCTTGCCATGTCCGTGGCAGCTTCTTGCCCTGCCCACGGCGGCTCCGGCCCGCCCATGGCGGCTTGCCATTCTCAAGGCGGTCTGCCCGCTAGGAGAGGTCCCCGGGAATCGAATCCGGGGCCTCCCATGTGGTATGCCGACGCCCTATCCACTGGGCTATCGAGCCGGCCCCAACATCATTTTTAATAATGTTTTTTACTGGATATAGAATGTGGGGTTGACATTTTTTTCTTCCAGCACTTTAAAGATGGTGTTCACTTTTTTTCTGGCCTTCATTATTTCTGATTAAAAGTAAGCCATAATTCTTACCACTGTTTCCCTGTCTGCAATGTGTCTTTTTTCTCTGGCTGCTTTACAGTTTTTTTGTCTTTAGTTTTCAGCAGTTTATTATTTTGTTAGGTGTAATTTTCTTTGAATTTGCCTTACTTGGGGTTTGCTGAGATTCTTGGATCTGCAGGTTAATGTTTTGCACCAAATTTGGAAAAATTTTGGCTATTATTTCTTCTAACAAATTTTTCTACCCATTTTCTTTCTCCTCTACTTGTTTCCATGATTATTGGAACACTTTCTATTATCTTGCATATTATTAAGGTTCTGTTTATTTTAAATTTCTTTCTTTGTTCACTTTGCATAGTTTTTATTGATCTGTCTTCGGGAATTGAGACTTTCTTCTGCAGCTTCCAGTTCACCATTAATCTCATCCAGGGAATTTAGGTTTTTTGTTTGTTTCCATTTCTTTGCTGAAATCTTGATTCTTTATTTATTCATTATGTTCATCTTTTCCTTTAAATCCTTAAACATATTAGACCTTTTTTTAAGCCCTTATCTGTAAATTCCAATATCTGATTTCTCAGGATCTGTTTTATTGACCGCCTTTTCTCCACATTGTGAGCCACATTTTCCTTTTCCTTTGTATGTCTAGTGATTTTTTATTGTGTAACATACCCTGTGTATGCTACATTATAGGAAGTCTGGATTACATTGTTCTTTAAAGGGTATTGAGTTTTGTTATGATAGGCATTTAAATTGGTATTGGACCCTTTTGAAAATGTCAGACTTGGTTTTATGCTTGGTTAGGATGAATCTATTTTGGGTTTGTCCTTAGTTCTAAGGCATAGCCCATCTAGTAAGTCACTGTCCTTACTTCAAAACCATGGCCCCTCTGGAGTTGTAACTGGATGCCTGAGATGCTCTTTAGAGTGTCCCCACTGGTTGGGCTAGAACTCCCATGTCTCCCCCTTGGGCATGGTGTATAATCTTTTTAATATTCTGTTGGATTCAGCTTGTTATTATTTTGTTGAGGGTTATTGTATCTGTATTAATAAGGGGTATTGATATGTGATTTTCTTTTCTTGTAATGTCTTTATCTGGCCTTATGCAATGTGTTGGGAAGTGTTTCCTCCTCTTCAAATTTTTGGAAATGTTTGAGAAGGATTGGTGTTAATTCTTTAAATGTTTGATAGAATTAACCAGTGAAACCGTCTTGTCCTGGACTTTTTTGTTGGAAGGCTTTTAATTACTGAATCAATATCTTTACTTGTTATGGGTCTGTTCACATTTTCTATTCAGCCAGTTTGGGTAATTTGTGGATTTCTAGATGTTTAGCCATTATATCTACATTTTCTAATTTGCAATCTTAAAATTGTACATAGAATTCTCTTATAATCCATTTTATTTCTATGAGATTGGTAGTAATGTCCCCACTTTCATTTCTGATTTTAGTTATTTACTTGGTCTCTTTTTTTGTAGTCAGTCTAGCTCAATGTTTGTCAATTTTGATGATCTTTTCTAAGAACCAAATTTTGGTTTCTTTGATTCTAATATTTTTATATCCTCAATTTTGTTGATCTCTAATTTTAATTTTTTCCTTCCTTTTGCTAGTTTTGGGTTTAGTTCTTTTTTCTAGTTCCTTAAGGTATAAGATTAGAGTATTAATTTCCAGGCCTTTCTTATTTTTAAAATGTGTTTACTGCTATAATTTTTCCTCTAAGTACTGCTTTCCCTGCATTCCATAAATGTTGGTATGTGATGTGTTTGTTTTCATTCATCTCAAATTTTTTTTAATAATTTTTTTTGTTACATATCCCCCCCTTTCTGCTTGTTCTTGCTGTGTTCATTTTTGCGTTCTTCTGTGTCTGCTTTGTCTCCCCCCGTTGTGGCGACGTGCCGAGTCAGCTCACCACACAGGCGGCTTGCCCCGCTTGTGGGCGGCTCTGCTCTGCTCGTGGGCAGCGCTGCTCTGTTCACGGGCGGCTTTGCTCTGTTGGTGGGCAACTTGCCCTGCCCGTGGCGGCTTTGCCCTGCCCATGGTGCTTTTTGCCCTGCCCACGGTGGCTTGCCCTCTCAAGGCGGTCTGCCCGCTTGGAGAGGCCTGGGAACCGAACCCGGGGCCTCCCATGTGGTGAACCGGTGCCCTATCCACTGGGCTACAGCCGGCCCCCCATCTCAAATATTTTCTAATTGCTCTTATGATTTCTTTTTTGACCCATTAGTCATTTAAGAATAGGGATTGGGAAGTTTGCATTTGACTTTTGTGGGGGCTTGTACTGGGGTAGGAGGAGGGGAGGAGAGGGAGAAGCTCTTTATCTTCCATAAGCAGGTGTTGGGGTGGTCACTGAAGGACCTGACAACAGGATCTGAGATGCTGAGGCATGATGACAGGGCAAATCCCCTATTTTTTCACATTAGAGAAATTGTGAGTTTACAGAAAAAATAATGGATAAACAGGATTCCCATGTACCACCCTATTATTACCACCTAGCATTAGTGTAGTACATTTGTTACAATTGATTAAAGCACATTTTTATAATTGTACTGACTATAGTCCATGGCTTAATGTATGGTTCACTGTTTGTTTTGCACTGTTCCACAGATTTTTAAAGAATTTTTAAAATAATAGGTGTAACATGGAATTTTTGAGACATTGGAATCGTTCTGCATGATATTACAATGACAGATACCAGCCATTATACATTTTGTCAAAACCTATAAAATTGTGTGGTGCAAAGTGTAAAAACTAATGTAAACTATAGACCATAGTTAGTAGTAGTGCTTCAACATGTGTTGATTAATTGTAACAAATGTAACCACACTAATGAAAGATGTTAATGGGGGAAAGTGTGGGAGGGGAAGGAGTGGGATATATAGGAATCCCCTATATTTTCAATGTAACATTTATGTAATCTAAAGCTCCTTTAAAAATAAAGAAAAAATTATTTTAAAAAAGAATTTTTATACTAGTAACATATATACAACCTAAAATTTCTCTTTTTAGCCACAAATATATAATTCACTGATGTTAATTACATTCACAATGTTGTGCTACCATCACCACCATCCATTAACAAAACTTCTCCTTCACCAAAAATAGAAACTCAGTACCTTTTAAGTAAGTATTAACTGCCCTATTCTCTACTGCCACCCTGTCCCCTAGTGTATTAGTCAGCCAAAGGGATGCTGATGCAAAATACCAGAAATTCCAGTCAGTCTTTATAAAGGGTATTTATTTGGGGTAGAAGTCCACAGTTACCAGGCCATAAAGCTTAAGTTTCTTCCCTCACCAAAGTCCATTGTCATGTATTGGAGCAAGACAGCTGCAGACATTTTCCAGGGTTCAGGCTTCTTGGGTTCCTCTCTTCCCAGGGCTGCGTTTCTCTCTGGGATTAGCTCCTTTGTTTCCTCTACAAGGTCAGCTGTAGACTATGAGGCTGTCTAGGCTTTGCTTCTCTCCACAAGGCCAGCTGTGAACTCTCAGGCAAATGGCTCATCTCTATCCCGGGGCCTTCTCTCCTTCCTCACCAGAACTCCAACATCAAAAGTGCTCCAACTCCGTTCTTTGCCTTGCCTTTTATATTTGATTCCTGCTCCACCAAGGGGTGGGGCTCAACGCCCTACTAACGTAGCCCAGTTAATGCCCTAATCATAACTTAATCATGCCCAGATTAGCAGACCAGTTTACAAGCATAATCCAGTGTCTATTTTTGGAATTCATAATTACATCAAACTGCCAAACTGCTACACGTGGTAACCTATATTCTAGATTCTGACTCTATGAATTTGCTTAATTATTTCATATCAGTAGGATCATGCAATATTTTTCCCTTTGTGCCTGGCTTATTTCGCTCAACCTAATGTCTTGAAGTGTTCTTTCATATTGTCATATGTATCAGAACTTCATTCCTTTTACAGCTGAATAATATTGCATTGTATGTACATACCACATTTTATTTATCCATTCATTGGTCGATGGACACTTGGGTGGCTTCCACCTTTTGGCAATTGTGAATAATGCTGCTGTGAACGTTGGTGTGCAAATATCAGTTTGAGTACCTGCTTTCAGTTCTTTTGAGGGTATGCCTAGAAGTGGTATTACTGAGTCATATGATAATTCTATACTTTCTGAGGAACTGTGAAATTGTCTTCCACAGTGGCTATACCATTTTACATTCTCACTAACAAAGAATGAATGTTCCTATGTCCCCACATCCTCTCTAACACTTGTAATTTTTAGCCATTATAGTGGGTTTTAAATGGTATCTCATTGTGGTTTTGATTTGCATTTCCCTAAGGGAATATCTCTTCATGTGTTTTTAGGGTGTTTGTATATTTTCTTTGGAAAAATGTCTCTTTAAGTCTTTTGCTCATTTTAAAATTGGGTTGTTTGTCTATTTTGTTGTTAAGTTGGAGGATTCTTTTTTTATATTTTGGTTATTAAATCCTTAATGGTAATATGGTTTCCAAATATTTTCTTCCATTGTGTAGGCTGTTGTTTTACTTTCAGGATAAAGTGCTTTGATGTGCAAAAGTTTTTAATTTTGATGTGGTCCCATTTATCTCCTTTTTCTTTTGTTACTTGTGCATTGGGTGTAAAGTCTAAGAAACCATTATCTAACACAGGTCCTGAAGATGCTTCTCTACATTTTCTTCCAGGAGTTTTATAGTTTTTGCTCTTGTATTTAAGTTTTTGTTCCATTTTTAGTGGATTTTGTCTATGGTGTGAGATAGAGGTCTACCTTCATTCATTTGCAAATGGAGATCCAGTTTCCCAGCACCATTTGTTGAAGAGATTATTCTTTCTCTGTTGAGTGGTCTTTGGCCCCTTGACAAAATCACTTGGTGATCAAATGTGAGGGTGAGTTCTGAAATCTCAATTGGGTTCCATTGGTGTATATGTCTGTCATTGTACTGTTTTGATTACCATGGCTTTGTAATAAATTTAAAGACTGGGAAGTGTGAGTCTTCCAACTTTGTTCTTTTTCAAGATGTTTTTGGCTATTTGGGGCCTCTTACCCTTCCAAATAAACTTGATTGGTTTTTCCATTTCTGTAAAGAAGGTTGTTGGAATTTTGATTTGCAATTGCGTTGAGTCTGTAAATCACTTTGGGTAGAAATGACATCTTAATAATATTTAGTCTTCCAATCCATGAACACTGAATGTCCTTCCATTTATTTTGGTCTTCTTTGATTTCTTTTAGCAATGTTTTGTTTCCTGTATACAAGTCCTTTACATCTTTGGTTAGATTTATTCCTAGATTTTTTATTCTTTTAGTTGCTATAGAAAATGGAATATTTTCTATATTGTTCATTACTTAGGTAGTTTGTGTATTTCTGGGAATTTGTCCATTTCATTAAGGTTGCTAATTTGTTGGCTTACAGTTGTTCATAATCTACATTTTAGTACATTATATTTCAGTGGTGTCAGTTGTAATGTCCCTCTTTTCATTTCTGATTTTATTTATTTGTGTCTTCTTTCTTTTTTTTCCATCAGTCTTGATCAAGGTTTGCCAATTTTAATTGATCTTTTCGAAGAACCAAATTTTTAGTTTTGTTGATTTTCTCTTTTTTTAATTCTCTATTTCATTTATCCCTGTTATAATCTTTGTTATCCTTCCTTCTGCTCACTTTAGGTTTAGTTTGGTCTTCTTTTTCCAGTTCTTCCAGGTTTGAGGTTAGGTCCCTGACTTGAATTCATTTCTTCTTTTTTATTGTAAGCATTTAGAGCTTTTAAGTTTTCCTCTCAGCACTGCCTGTTCTGCATTGTATAAGTTTTGGTATATTGTATTTTCCTTTTCATTGGCATCAAGATAGTTCCTGATTCCCCTTGTGATTTCCTCTTAACCCATTGGTTAAGAGTACATCAGTTAATTTGCACATATTGTGAATTTTCCATTTCTTCCTCTGTTATTGATTTCTAGCCTCATTCCATTGTGGGGGGAGAAGATACATGTTATGATTTCAATATTTGTGAATTTATTGAGACTTGTTTTGTGACCCTGTATATGGTCTATCGTGGAGAATGATTCATGTGCACTTGAGACGAATATTTAGTCTATTGTTGGGTTTTGTGTTTTATATATATCTGTTAGGTCTAGTTGGTTTAGAGTATTGTTCAAGTCTTATATTTCCTTATTGCTCTTCTGTCTGGATGGTCTATCCATTATTGAAACTGGTGTCTTGAAGTTTCCTATTATTAATGTAGAATCATCTATTTCTCCTTTCAAACCTGTCAATAGTTGGTTCATATTTTGGGACTCTGCTGTTAGGTGCATTTATATTTATAATTGTTGCATCTTCTTGTCGAATTGACCTTTTTATCAGTATATAATGGCCATATTTGTCTTTGTAACAGTTTTTGACTTAACTATTTTATCTGATATTAGAATAGCTAATCCCAACTATCTTTTGGTAACTACGTTCATGGCATATTTATTTCCCTTCTTTCACTTTCAGACTACTTATGTCTTTGAATTTGATGTGAGTCTCTTTTAAACAGCATATAGTTGGATCATGCTTTTTTAAATCCAATTTGCCAATCTCTACCTTTTTTCCTGGACAGCTTAAGCCATTTATAATTTAAGTAACTATGAATCATGCATTACTTTCTTCTGTTATTTTGCTATTTTGTCTTTGTAAGTCTTATGTATTTTTTGGCCTGCGATAACCCATAGAATCAGGAGATGACGAGTGGCAGAAGCAAGTTGTGCAACGTAGGAGAGGTTGCTGATCCCTGGCAGCATTGCCTCTTTAGAGGTGCTGGAACGGTTCTCATGGAGAGGTTGCCTTCTCCCCAGTAAAGGCTTGAGGGGAAATGGGATTAAGAGGAAAGTGTAACTTGGACTCCCGCACCTCTGTGCCATCCTTAGACACAGGGGGCAGTATGTGGAAAGTATCCTGGCCTTCCTCTCACACCAGGAACATGATCATGACCTGACACTGTCCTGGTGCCACTCTGCTTATGAGGGGGGAAGTCTCCTTCCCACCTCAATACTGGTGATGAACTCCACCAACTAGCTGGAATCCTTTCAGAGCAACTAGTCAAACAGCCTAGGCTTAGGAGCTCTGGAGAGGAACAGTAGGACTTAGGGTCTCCTTCTTGCCAGCCAGAAATTCCACTAGGTGAGGTTGTGAGATCCTCGGAACAGAACCCACAGTTTAGGATGGGAATTCACAGCAACACTTGAAATAGGCAACACAAAGTGGTGCAAAGCAGCGCACATGATCTCTTTCAAGACAGAGAGCGCTCCCAAATAGTTTCACTTAGTTGAGAAAGCAAGTCTGTTAGTCAGGCGCAAACATGAGACACATGTAGAACTTCCCATCTACTGTGACTAGACCAATCCTGCTGACTGTACCAATTATGAGAGTAAGAATCTTTATATGGATAGTCAGGTATGGCAAGGACGAGTGACACCAGATATATGAAAGAAAATTTAATTGGTACTCATAGGTCCTGGAACAGAGAGGAGCAGCCTGCCTCACAAGGCCACGTGGGGAACATGTCAGGAGCATGGACTTGACCAAGGAGGAGAGGAGCGAAAGATTACAGTTCATAATGTTACATGGGCAAAGCTGTAGCAGTTGGTCAAGCAAGAGCGGGGATTGGGGAGTTTGCATTTTGCAGGGCCCAAACCCAGGTGGGACATGGCAAAGAGAGGGAGAAGCTGTTTATCTTGTATAAGCAGGTGTCAGGCTGGTCACTGAAGTGCCTAACGATAGGATCTGAGATGCTGAGGTGTCATGACAGGGTAAAGTCCCTATACTATTTTAATTAACTACAATCTTCTGTAAATATTTGTAGAATGAATGAATAGGAATATCCATTAATCCTTAAACCTTTTGCTCTGTAACTCCAGATTGAATACTTTTTGGTCATCTCCAGGCATCCCCAGACTACTAGGTGTTCAGCATGATTCTCTAGGTCTATGGGTCCTCTCCCCAAAGTCCAGCATTGGAAGATCCCAAATTACATGTATTTTATAAATTAGCCTGGAGCATACTTGGAAATGTGAGTAATAGAAAAGGGAAAATGCAAGATATAGGAGGTCTTTATCACAAAGCTCATATTTGGGAAAAATACTAAATAAGTGTATCCTTTCCTTTGTACTCTAGCCAGACATCTGCATAAGTCATACTTTCCCCAAGAGCTAAAGAGCCCCAAATATGTTCCATCACTTGCCTTAGTCCTCAAATAAGAACTCTTTCAGCTTTTGAAAATTTCCTGAAGAGACTATCCATCACGATGTTTGAGGAACCATGCAATAAGCTACTTCTACTAGATTTTTTTTCTTATGATAAAATCCTTATCGCTATTATATATGAGAAAATACTTATGGCTGAAAATCCTTGTGGCCAACCTCCATAGTGTGAATTGCACTTTAGGGAAGGACTTGACAGTTAAGTAGCTTCTGATATATACTCTTAAATCTTTAAAACAAAGGTAGAATTTAAAGGAATGGATGAATTACCCAAGTGTTGGATCATAGGTTTTCAAACTGTATTTCATGGAATGCCTTCAGGAATTGTTACAAAGACCTCAACTCCTCTCCTATCTACTTTCCCTAACCCCTTTGTTTTTAACAATTTGTTTTATACCATTTTGAAAAATTATTTTATTTGAAAAAAGCATTCAACTTTGAAAAGTTAAAAAATCATGGCTTTAGACTTTTTTCATATACCAATGACTTCAGTAAGGCTTTTGAAAGAAGCCGAATGTCAGTGGGTTCAGTGTTGAGTTTTCTGACAAAAGGGTAAGCAGCGTTGCTGATTCAAGTTTTGGTTTGGATACTAGTAGAAAAATTGATAAGTGGAGCATGTATTCTTCCAGGGTTACAGTAGGCAGGGCCTCAGAAAATTGTTTTGGCTTATGACAATTAAGCAAAGCTTAATTTTCTATTCAGCAGGAAAATAGAGATCCACAGCAAGCTTTTCGGTTATGGCTTAAAAAAAAGCATGAAGAACAGATGAAAGAAAGAAAGACAGAAGAACTAAGAAGGCAAGAGGAATGCTTATTCTTCCTTAGAGGAACAGAAGGCCGTGAAAGGGCCTTTAAAGAGTAAGTTAAAGACAGCACATTTTCCCCCCTTTTCTCATGGTCAAAAAATTACATAATCAATAAAACTTGGAAAGAAACCCAAAATATTTTATCTCTTACAGTAGATACCTATTCAGTTTTGAATAGTAGCTTATTTAAACTTCTTAGCTGATTCCTTCAATTCTACAGTTTGCATACATATACTCTCCTTTAAGTATTGTTTTGTTTTGTTTTTGTTTTTTAGGAGGTACCGGGGATTGAACCCGGGACCTTGTACATGGGAAGCAGGCACTCAACTACTGAGCTACACCCATTCCCCAAGTATTGTTTTTCAATACTGAAATTGTTTCTTGTGGTAAAATTGTCTCTGATAGCCTACCATTTACTTTCTTTTTTGTTTGCTTATTTATTACAGCTTCTCCTATTTAGTGCTCAGGAAAACTGAATAAAGAGTTTTGTTTGCCAATAAAATGTCTTTCTGTAAAGATAGTCAGGTAGACTCAGGAAAAAGATCTGTGTAGACCACATGAAAAAGCGATTTGGGCATATACTTTGATAATTTAAAGCAAACCTGATCTCTTTTCATTTATCTAGCTAAGACTGTGCAATTACCTGGCTAATTCTCAGGATACAGACCTGGCCTCATAATTCTGCCTGCAAGCCCTTGGGGGGAGTGGGCAGAGAGTGGATATTGAATTCAATTGTTTGAAGTTCATTTCTTTCTCATTCCTCCCTCTTTCCCTCCCTTCCTTCCTTTCTTTATCACCTTCTCTTTGTCTCTCTCCTTTTTTTTTAAATTTTTACATAACCTTTAATTATAACATAAGCAATAAATGTACATTGTGAAAATGGACTGGGAAAAAGTCACATTTTCATCTTCCAGAGATCAGTACTGTTAATACCTTAGTGCATATCTTCTTCATATTTCTCTGTACACATATCTACAGTTTTAAAATCTAAATAGAGATTACACTGTATATACTGATCTGCAGTCTGCTTATTTTCATTAATGAGCTCATCTAATAGTGATCCATATCCATTTTTTACCCAGTTGATTCCTAAATAACTTAGTTAATTTGTCCAAACCAGTATCCAATTCAGGACCACAAAACATTAGTTTATGATGTTCCTTTTATTCTAACACAATTATTTAGTAGTTGTTTCTATTTATTTATGAAAAAATATACTATATATACATAGGTATTATGTATATATATGTTTATATACCAGATATGTATGTATAGTTATTTTTAATATTATTTTACTTAAGCAAGGTTTAATAGACTTGAATTTTTTAGAATGTACTCTTTGCCTTTACCTCTTTTTTAAAAATATATTTAAAATTTTTTTTCTAGAAAAAGATATTTAGATTACATAAATGTTACATAAAAGTATAGGGGATTCTCATATGTCCCGTTCCCTCTACCTCCCACATTTTCCCACCCTAACAATATCCTTCATTAGTGTGGTACATTCGTTGCAATGATGAAAGCATTTAGGAGCATTGTCACTAAGCATGGATTATAGTTTACATTATAGTTTACACTCTCTCCCCTACATTTTTGTAGGTTATGGCAAGGTATGTACTGGCCTGTATCTGTCATTGTAATGTCATTCAGGACAATTCCCAAGTCCTGAAAATGCCCCCATATTTCACATGTTTTTCCCTCTCCTTGCCCTCAGAACATCCAGTGACCACTGCCTCCGCATCAATGATATAAATTCTTTCATTGGTAGAATCACAATAAGCCTATAGTAGAATACCAGTAAGTCTACTTTAGTCCATAGTTCATTCCCCAGTCCTGAGGATTCTGGGATGGTGATACCCACTCCACCTCTAATTGAGAGGGGACTTCAATCCCATGGGGCAGATAAATGGGACTCTCTTGCCTGCAGTTGTAGACTTTCTCGGTTCCTTGGGATGGTCATTGTCCATCATCATCTCCTTGTTAGTTGTCCTGGGTGAGTCCAGTGAACTGGAGAGTAGGTGTTACAACTCTGTTGAGATTCATGGCCCAGCTAGCACATGGACAGCCCAAAGATTTTAGTCTCTTGGACCTACATCTATCAATCCTAGTACTAACTATAGATTCACATAGAAGGTTAGAAGAACCATGTGTAGGGAAATCACAATTGAGTCCAACTCTGTCACACAGGGGAGCATAAATTCCAATGTAGGGCCCACTGGCACGGCATCAAACTCCTGAGCTATCTGCCCTGACTGTAGCATCTGGATGTTTTCAGAGCCCTCACGAGCCCTACTATTTGAGGCAGTATTTACTTTGGCAGTCAGTGAGATCCTGCTGAAACATGCATAAGGGTAACCTCTGGAATGACTTCCCGACTCACTTTGAAGTTCTTAGCCATGTAAACTCATCACCTCTTTTGATGCTTTTACACTTAGGCTTATTTTTCCATTTTAAGGAAGAACTATTTTATGCATTGAAAAGCAAGAATAACTATAATTTCCTTACCAACATGAGCAAGGAAGCGGTTCTGCATGGTGATATTCTTAACCTGATTAAGTAAGGTCTTAGAATACAGCTAGTTACAAATGATAAGTTATTTGGAATCTATCAAATACATATTTGTTTAGAAAACCATATTTTAAAAAAGACGAGTTCCTATGCCACATATCAATTAGTTTTCTTTTTAAAAATCAATTAAGTTTACAGTTTCATCATATGACAAAATTTACCTTAAAATATTTGATGCTAAATGTAGCTATGCTGTCTTGTGTGTGCATGGGTTATAAGCCCTAAAACTTTCAGTAAATAGTTTAATTTGTGTTGTGACTACAGCATTTCAATGTAAATGTCAATTTCTTTTGACTATAATAGTAACTTGATAGTATGAAGGGTATATTCAGGTTGATATGCAACAAATGTGGTCATGCTTCTCTGTACAGATGGCTAAGGAGGAAACGGATAGAAAAACTAGCTGAGCAACAAGCTGTCAAAGAAAGAACTAGACAGCTCCGACTGGAAGCAAAGCGTTCTAAGCAGTTACAGAACCACCTGTATATGTCAGAAGCCAAATCTTTTCGTTTTACTGATCATTACAACTGAAGGTATCTATTAAATATTTCATTTGACATCTGCTATCCCTCAGAATTTTGGATATCATTTCTTATGGCCTATGGGGGCCTTGGTCATATTCTAAATTATGGAAATGGTATTAATCTTTTGGTAATATTGACACTGAATTTATCTTTTTTTAAAAAAATACTAGAACAAAATAAATTTCTTCTTTCTCACTGTTGTAATGTGTCGTGCCATTTCTTAGTTGTACAGTACAACAAACTGAACAACAAATGAACTATACATTCCTCTGCTTCTAAATTATTTTATTTATTACCACTTCTAGCTGGAAAAAACATAAGAAAGAATATATTCTATCCATAACTCCTATTATCATAAAAAAATTGCAACAACATTTCATCAAGCAGAAGGGACTTAGGCTTGGTTCAAGGCCTTATACAAAGTCCTTTTTATGTCAACTTTGAATAGTTGTGGCAAGCTAAGAGAGAGGGTTGGTATACTTCCACCTGTTAGTTCTTTTAAAAAAAGACAATAATTATGCATTTTACTATTTTAGGCATGTTACAAAATTAGCTAACATTTATTGAGAGCTTAATGCTTTACATAAATAGTTTCAACAATCCTTATAACAACCTTACTATCCTCATTTTGCAGATGAGGAAACTCAAATATAGAGAGGTGAGCAGTTTGCTCACACAGACTCATCTGTGTGATTGCAAAACCCTTACTGTTAGCTATATTATAGAGTTTACATACTTGATAAGCATATGTAAAATAGTTAAAACTATACAAATATGATAAAGGCAGGAATCTAATGTGTGGAGGAACAGTACCATGGATATGTATAAGAAACATGTAAAGGGTGGAGGACAAAAGTAAACATACAAATATCATGGAGAAGTTCTGTTAAAGGTTCAAAAAAAAAAAAGAGATTCTTATCAATGAAGGATTTCTACCTTAATCACTTGACCCCAGATTAGAAAACAGAGACCTATTCATCTTTGATCATATTCTAAGTAATTTAACATTTCATTTTAACTGGTCTTGTGTTGTTTACAATTATTTCAGGTGCCTACTATATATCCTCCAACTTGATAATAAGTTCCTTAAGGAAAAGAACCAATTTGACATTAAAATATATATATTCCATATCACTTAATACAGTATGGAATATTTGTTTTTTTACCTATAATGGTGCCAGAAAGGATATAAGGTCCAGTACTCAAATGCTTGATTTATGAGTAAGAACATACATAAAACAATTTAAAGTTCCCATCTGTCTTTATCTGAAGTAAATGATGTTTTAGGTAATTTTCTAAGGAAATGAAATATTTTGGTTTTAGGAATAGGTGGGGACAGTACATTCATTACGGAAAAGTTAGGAGTTGGATGAAACAGGCCATTAGAATTGACAGTGAAGTAATATTTCTAAGTGCTAAAAATATTGAATATATTTGACAGAAATGACAGAATTAAAAATCTTGCTTTAGTGGAATCATACATTTTCCCCCTCAATTTTAAAAATTGAGGTGAAATTCACTTAACATATAATTAACCATTTTAAAGTATACAATTCTGTGGCATTAGTACATTCACAATGTTGAATATCCACCTCCTCTTTCTAATACCAAAACATTTTTATCACATTTGTGGCAAGTTAAGAGAATCATGCAACTTTGCTTAATTCATTTATTAGTGCTAATAGTGTTTTGTGGATTCTTTGGTATTTTCTATATATAGGCTCATATCATCTATGAAAAGAAATAGTTTTACTTCTTCCTTTCCAATTTGGATGCCTTTTATTTCTCTTTCTTGCCTAATTGTTCTGACCAGAACTTCCAGTACAATGTTGAATAGCAATGTGAAAGCTGGCATCATTGTCTTGTTCCTGATCTTAGGACAAAAACTTAAGGTCTTTCACTGCTGAATATGATGTTACCTGTGGGGTTTTCATATATGCTCTTTGTGATATTGAAGAAGTTTCCTTCTATTCTTAGTCTTCTGAATGTTTTTATCAAGAAGTGGGTCTGGATTTTGTCAGAAGCCTTCTCTGCATCAATTGAGATGATCATGTGTTTTTTTTCCCCTTTGTTCTATTGATGTAAGTATATTACATTGGTTGATTTTCTTATCCTGAACTGCGCTTGTAGGGACAAATCCCACTTAGTTATGATGTAAAATTTGATTTCCTGTTGGACACAGTTTGCTGGTACTTTCTTGTGGATTTTGCATCTATATTATAAGAAATATTGGTCTGTAGTTTTATTTTCTGTAGTATCTTTGTCTGGTTTTGGTATCAGGGTAATGCTGGCCATGTAAAATGTGTTAGTGTTCCCTCCTTTTCAATTTTTTGGAAGAGTCTGAAAAGGATTTGTGCTCATTCTTTAAATGTTTGGTAGAATTCACCAGTAAAGCTATCTGGGCCTGGATTTTTGTTTGTTTGTTTTATTTTGGGGAATGTTTTGATTACTGAATTGATAACTTTACTTGTTACGGGTTTGTTCAGGTTTTGTTTCTTCTTGAGTCAGTTTAGGTAATTTGTGTGTTTCTAGGTATTTATTTATTATATCTTGATTTTATAATTTGTTTTCTTACAATTCTACACAGTGTTCTCTTATAATCTCTTTTATTTGCTATAAGATTGGTAATACTGTCCCTACTTTAATGTCTGAATTTAGTTATTTTCATCTCTTTTTTTCAGTCAATCTAGATCAGTTGATTTTTTTTCAAAAAAACCAACTTTTAGTGTCTTTGATTCTATTATTTTTCAATTTTCAATTTTGTTGATCTCTATTCTAGTCTTTATTTTTCCCCTTTCTTCTGCTAGCTTTGGGTTTAGGTCTTTTTCTACTTCCTAAAGGAGTAAAGTTAGGTTATAGATTTCAGATCTTTCTACTTTTTAAATGTTTTTATAGCTATAAATTTCCCTTCAAGCACTGTTTTCACTGCTTCCTATAAGTTTTCTATATGTTTTTGTTTTCATTTGTCTCAAAATTTTCTTTAATGATTGCCCTTGTGATTTCTTTTTGATCCATTGGTTAAGAGTATGTTGTTTAGTTTCCAAATATTTGTGAATTTTGTAGTTTCCTTCTGTTATTGATTTCTGACTTCATTCCATTAAGGTCAGAGAGGATACATTGTATGATTTCAGTCTTTTAAAAATTTACTGACAATTGTTTGTAGCCTAACATATGGCCTTCCTTCGAGAATGTTCCATGTGCACTTGAATGTGTATTCACTGAATGTTGGGTGTTCTGTTTGTTATCCTCTATTTTCTTATTGTGATATATCTCAACAAACACATGTTTTTAATCTTAATCTGAATTTCTGTGGGTGTGAACACATGTGTAAATAGGGCCTTTTGAAGATGTTAATTTTAGTTAAGGCATGGCCAACTGAATCAGGGTGGGTCTTAGTCCATATTACTGAAGGCCTGATACAGAGAAGAAACCTGAAGCCAGAAGTCATAGAAGCTGGTGGGAGGAAAGAGCAAGAAGATGGAAGTAAGTGGAAACCAGAAGACACAAGGAATGAGAGATCACCATGGACAGGAGGCAAGCCAAAGATTGTGGCAGTGTAGCACCAGAACGCTGCAGTCCTTGGGGAGAAAGAATTTTCTTGCTAACACGTTGATTTTGAAGTTCTAGCCTCTGAAACCATGAGCCAACAAATTTCTAGTGTTAAGCCAACCCAGTGTGGGTATTTATCCTAACAGTCTGGCAAACTAAGATACTGATCTTGTCTAGATATTCTACTCATTTTTTTCTTTTTCTTTTTTTAATTAGATAAGTTGTAGGTATATAGAAATATAATACAGAAAGGACAGAATTCCCATATATGACATTCACACATGGAATTTTCCCTATTATTAACAATTTTCATTAGTGTGGCACCTCTTTTAAGCTTGATAATATTGTTGTAATTATACTATTAACTATAGTCTATATTTTAAATTAGGATTCACCATTTGTGTTGGTTTTTAAAAATATTTTTATTCTGGTAACATATACAAAGAAAAGTTCTACTTTTAACTACATTCAAATATGGAATTTGGTAGTGTTAATTACATTTACAGTGTTGTCCTATCTTCACTACCATCTGTTACCAAAACTTTTCTACTACCCCAGAGACTGTACAAATTAAGCATCAACTCCCCATTCCCTACCTCCAACCTGGCCTCTGGTAATCTGTAGTCTAGATTCTGACTATATGATTTTGCATATTTGATTATTTAATATCAGTGAGAGCATAAAATATTTGTCCTTATGTGTCGGGCTTATTTCACTCAGCATGAAGTTTTAAGGTTCATCCATGTTGTAGCATGTATCATAACTTCATTCCTTTTTACAGCTGAATAAGATTTCCATTTATGTATACACCACACTTTCCTTATCTGTTCATGTGTTGATGGACCCTTGGATTGCTTCCACCTTTGGCAGTTGTGAAGAATGCTGCTATCAAAATCAGTGTGCAGATATCTGTTTGAGTCCCTGCTTTCAGCATTTGGGTATATACTAGAAGTGGGATTACCAGATCACATAGTAATTCTATACTTATCTTTCTGAGAAACAGCTAACTCCCTTCCACAACAGTGGTACCATTTTATAATCTCACCAAAAACAATGAACAAGTGTTCCATTTCTCCACATCCTTTCCAACATTATTTTCCATTTTTTGAATAGTAGCCATTCTAGTAGGTGTTAAATGGTATCTATTTGTGATTTTTGGTTTGCATTTCCCTAATGGCTAATGATGCTGAGCATCTTTACATGTGCCTTTTTTGTCATTTGCATATCCCAGGAGAGTCTATTCAAGTATTTAGCCTAGTCTAATTGGGTTGCTTACCTTTTTGTTGTTGAATTGAAGGATTTCTTTATATATTCTGGATATAAATCCATCATCAGATATGTGGTTTCCAAGTATTTTCTCCCATTTGATAGGTTGTTTTTTTCACACTCATGATGAAGTCCTTTGCACAACATTTTTCAATTTTGAAGAAGTCTTATTTATTAATTCTTTTGTTGCTTTTGCTTTGAGTAAGAAACTTTTCTAATGCAAAGTCCTGAAGTTTCTTCCCTGTGGTTTCTCCTAGGAGTTTTATAGTTTTGGTTCTTAAATTTAGCTGTTTGATCTATTTTGAGTTAATTTTTGTATATGTTGTGAGATAGGGGTCACCATTTATTCTTTTGAATATGGCTATCTAGTTCTCCAGCACCATTTGTTGAAGAGACTATTCTTTCCCTGTTGAGTGGACTTGGCACCGTTGCCAAAAATCAATTGGCTATAGCTGTAAGGATCTATTTCTGAACTCTCAATTCAAATTCTTTGGTCTCTATATCTGTCATTGTGGCAGTACCATGCTGTTTTTACTACTGTAGCTTTATAATAAGTTTTAAAATCAGAAGTGTGAACCCTCCAACTTTGTTCTTATTTTTCAAGATAATTTTGACTAGTTGGGGCTTCTTACCCTTTCATATAAATTTGATGGTTTGCTTTTCCATTTCTGCAAAGAAGTTATTTGGGATTTTGATTGGGATTATGTTGAATCTGTAAATTGCTTTGAGTAAAATTTGTCACCTTGAGAATATTTAGTTTTCCAACCCATGAACATGAAATGTCATTCCATTTATTAGGTCCTCTTTCATTTCTTTCAGCAGTGCTTTGCAATTTTCCATGTTTCAGTCCTTTACATCCTTGGTTAAAAATTTTTTTAAAGATTTTTTTCTTAAGATTTTTTATTCTTTTTGTTGGTATTGTAGATGAATTTTTCTTCTTGATTTCCTCTTCAGATTGTTCATTTCTAGGGTACAGAAACACCACTGTAAAAAAAAATAGCTAGAGGACAGGCTGAAAAGGCTTGGAAAAAGATCTTCTAGGGCTTAGGACACCAGGCAAAGGCTTGACACCGCCCAAAAGAGAGAGGGACAAAGAAGGGGAATCCAGATGACAAAACTCAAACACATCCCAACCAAGCATTGAACTGAGAGGGCTGCCAAAGAGTGCCACCTGCTGGCAGACCAAGGAAGTGCATGTGAGAAAATTAAAAATAAGAGAGGCTTTTTACAGCCTTTATAGCCTCCCTCCCCAAGGTCCTAGGAAGCAAATCTGCAACCCATTACTGGATCAAGAGCCCAATTTTGAGCAACTAACAGGGACAATCCTAACAATCCAAGTTGAACCAAGAATCAAGGAGCAGCGGTAATACACAGCCTCCTGCCACTAAATCCCTATGAAAGGAAAGAAATTGAGCATCTGAGTAAACTGCCCTCCTAATCAGATGCCCAAACATAAGAAAAAAATTATGAGCCATACCAAGAAAATGGAAGACATGGCCCAAGAAAAGGAATATATCAAAGCCCCAGAAGAGACACAGGATTTGCAAGAACTAATTAATGAGAGGCACATAAATTTCCAAAATCAAGTTAATGAGTGAAAGTCAATATGGCTAAAGAGATGAACAACATCAAGAAGGTGTTGAGCAAGCAAGCACAAAGAAGAATTTGAAATCCTGAACAGAAAAGTAACAGAGTTCATGAGGATGAAAGACACAAAGGTGAGATCAAAAGCACATTACAGGCATACAGCAGCAGACTTGAAATGATAGAAGAAAGAATAAGTGATACTGAAGGCAGAACAGCTGAAATTGAAGAGAGAAAAGAATGAAAAAAATTGGGGAGGGGCTCGGGAAGTTGAATTACAAAACTAAATGCAACAACATACATGTCATGGGAATTCCAGAAGGAGAAGAGAAGGGAAAAGGGGCAGAAAGAGTATCTGAGGAAATAATAGCTGAAAATTTCCCTACTCTAACGAAAGAAATGAACTTACATGTCCAAGAAGTGCACCATACCCCAATCAGAATAAATCTGACTAGACCTACTTCAAAACACATACTACTCAGAATGTCAAATGTCAAAGATAAAAAGAGCAGCAAGAGAGAGGCAAACCATCACAAACAAGGGATGACCAGTAAGACTTAGCATGGATTTCTCATCAGAAACCATGGAGGCAAGAAGACAGTGGTATGATACAATTAGGATACTGAAAGAGAAAAACTGCCAGTTGAGAATTCTTTACCCAGCAAAATTGTCCTTCAAATATGAAGATGAGTATAAAATGTTCACAAACAAACAGAAACTAAGAATTCATAAAAAAGAATCTACTTTCACAGGAAATGTTAAAGCTTGAAAGAAAAAGACAGGAGAGAGAAGCTTGGAGGAGAGTTTAGAAGAAAGAATAGCAGAAAGGATAACCCAAAGCATAAAAAGACAGATGAAAATATGATATGACATATGAAAACCAAAGAATAAAATGGTGGAAGTAAATAATGCATTTCCAGTATTATCATTGAATGTGAATGGATTAAACTCCGCAATCAAAAGATGTAGGCTGACAGAATGGATAAAAAAAACATGAGCCATACATATGCTGTTTACAAGAGACTCACCTTAGACCTAGGGGTACAAACTGCTTGAAAGTGAAAGGTTGGAAAAAGATACTCCATGCAAATAGTAGCCAAAATAGAGCAGGGGTAGTTATACTGATATCGGAAAAAATAGACTTTAAATGCAGAAAAGTTAATAAGGATACAGAAGGCCATTATATACTAATAAAAGTGACAATCCACCAGTAAGATATAACAGTCATAAATATCTATGCACTTAGCCAGGGTGCCCCAAAATATATGAGACAAACTCTGGAAAAACTGAAGGGAGAAATATATCTCTACAATAATAGAGACTTCATTAGATAGAATAACTAGAAGATCAACAAGGGAACAGAACTTGAACAATATGATAAATGAGTTAGACCTAACAGACATATACAGAACGTTGCATCCAAACTCAGCAGGTTATACAACCTTCTCAAGTGCCATGGACCTTTTTCCAGGATAGACCACATGTTAGGGTACAATGCCAGCTCTCAATAAATATAAAAAGCTTGAAACTATAGAAAGCACCTTATCAGATCATAATGGAATGAAACTGGAAATCAATTATAGACAGGAAAAAGGTAAATTCATGAATGTGTGGAGTCTAAACAACACACTTCTAAATAATCAGTGAGTCAAAGAAGAAATTGCAAATGAAATCAGTAAATATATTGAGACAAATGAAAATGAGAACACAACTTATCAAATTTTATGGGATACAGAGGAGGCAGTCTTGAGAGGGAAATTGAGAACAAACAAAAACAATACAGGGGCCAGCTGTATAGCCCAGTTGGTAGGGCGCCAGTTTACCACATGGGAAGCCCTGGGTTTGGTCCCCGGGCCTCCTCGAATGGGCAGACCGCCTCGAGAAGGCAAGCCAACGCGGGCGGGGCATGCTGCCGCGGGCAAAGGCAAGCTACCGTGGGTGGGCAAAAAGCAAGCCTCCGTGGGCAAAGGCAAGCCCCCGTGAGCAAGGGCAAGCCCCCATGCAAGGGCGAGCCCCCACGAGTAGGCGGGCCACCGTGCCGGTGAGCCGACTCGGCAGGTCGCCCCAGCAGGAGGAGACAAGAAGACACTGAGGAACGCAGAGAAAAATGAACACAGCAAGAACAAGCAAAAAGGGGGGGATGTATAATAAATAAAATAAATCTTTAAAAAACAAAACGAAACAAAACAAAAAAACAATAGAGAAAATCAACCAAACCAAAAGCTGATTCTTTGAGAAGATCAATGAAATTGACAAACCCCTAGCTAGACTAACAAAAAAGAGAGAAGATATAAATAAATACAATCAGAAATGAAAGGGGGAAAGTTATGACTGACCCAATAGAAATAAAAAGGATTATGTATTAGTCAGCCAAAGGGGTGCCTTTGCAAATATACCAATAATTGGTTGGTCTTTATAAAGGGTATTTATTTGGGGTAGAAGCTTACAGTTACCAGGCCACAAAGCAGAAGTTTCTTCCCTCACCAAAGTCCACGTGTTGGAGCAAGACAGCTGCCGACGTTTGCCAGGGTTCAGGCTTTTTGGGTTTCTCTCTTCCCAAGGCTGCAGCTGTGGACTATCAGGCGAATGGCTCACTTGTCTTCTCCTGGGGCGTGCTCTCCAACATCAGAACTGCTTCTCAAATCTGCTCCTTCTGCCTTTTGCCTTGCCTTTTATACTTGAGACCACACCCACTGAGAGGCGGGGCTCAATACCCTACTGATGTGGTCCAGTTAATGCCCTAATCATAACCTAATCACCCTCAGATTAACAGATCAGTTTACAAGCATGATTCAATTTATATTTTTGAATTCATAATTACATAAAACTGCCAAACCATTACAGATCATAAGAGGATATTATGAGAAACTATGCCAACAAACTACACAATCTAGATGAAATGGACAAATTCCTAGAAATGCACAAACAACCAACACTGACACTACAAGAAATATAAGAACTTAACACACCAATCACATTTAAAGAGATTGAATCTGTCATCAAAAATCTCCCAACAAAAAAAAGTCCAGATGGGCGGGGCTAGATAGCTTAGTGGATAAAGAGCCCGCTGGGGTACCACATGGGAGGCCCCGGGTTCGGTTCCCAGGGACCTCTCCGAGCGGGCAGACGGCCTTGAGAAAGGCAAGCCGCCGTGGGCGGGGCAAAAGCCGCCGTGGGCAGGGCAAAAAGCTGCCACAGGCAGGGCGGAGCCCCCACGGGCATGGCAAAGTCACCCGTGAAAAGCGGAGCTGCTGCCTGCGAAGTGCGGAAGCCGGCAGCCCGCAAAAACATGGAGGACTGCTGCCTGCAAAACATGGAGCGGAGCCGCCCGTGAAAACGGAATGGAGCCACCCACGAAC